>JAHIAM010000915.1:0-37708 GCA_021605205.1 Aegilops longissima
CTTGGAATTTGAGTCCATCTACCTACATGGGTTAGTTAGGTGCAAGGAAGAGCACTTGTGTATCCAACAATGACAATCATGAAGCTCAACATAGAATTTGTCAAAGGATATGTTTAAATGGTTTTGTGCTTCCTTAGCTTCACCCACCTTGTGTAGAGACTTGGTGATGTAGAGATTGCTCAAAATATGAGTTGGTTACAACCTCATGGAATTTGATTCAACCAAGTACCTACATGAGTTAGATAACATGCAAGATACAAATATACCCAAGACATAAGATTTTCATCATGAGAGAAATCAAGGATTAGTCATAAGCTCATGTCTTGCATGTATCCAATGGAGTTTCTACTCCAAGTTTGAAGCATCAATGATGTTCAATTCTCCTCTTAACCTACAAAAGACTTTCTCATCAAGAGGTTTAGTGAATATATCCGCTAATTGCTTTTCGGTGCGAACATGCTTAAGATCAATGTCACCCTTAGCAACATGATCTCGAATGAAATGATGACGAACTTCAATATGCTTAGTTCGAGAATTTTGTACGGGATTATGACCAATTTTGATAGCACTTTCATTGTCACACAGCAATGGAACATGTTTCACATATATCCCATAATCTTTAAGAGTTTGGGTCATCCAAAGTAATTGAGCACAACATGAACCAGCGGCAATGTATTCCGCTTCAGCAGTGGATAAGGATACTGAGTTTTGTTTCTTGGAGGACCAAGACACAAGAGATCTACCAAGAAATTGGCAAGTACCCGAAGTGGACTTCCTATCAACCTTGTCACCGGCATAGTCCGAGTCGGAGTAGCCAACAAGATCGAAAGAGGCCCTCTTAGGATTCCAAATGCCAAAATTTGGTTTATGGATTAAGTATCTCACTATCCTTTTCACGGCCTTAAGATGACATTCTTTAGGAGCAGCTTGATATCGTGCACACATGCACACACTTAGCATAATATCGGGACGTGAAGCACATAGATATAACAATGAACCAATCATAGAGCGATACACCTCTTGATCAACCGGTTCATCATCTTTGGTTAAGTCAAGATGTCCATTAGTAGGCATGGGTGTAGTCATACCTTTGCATTCTTGCATATTGAACTTCTTGAATAAGTCCTTGGTGTACTTCGTTTGAGAAATAAAATTACCTTCCTTAGTTTGCTTGATTTGTAACCCAAGGAAGAACTTCTCCGACATTAGCTTCCCAAAATTTTCACTAAAATGAGGGTTAGTTGAACCAAATATAATATGATCAACATAGATTTGGCACACAAATAGTTCACCATTAACCCTTTTAGTAAAAAGTATGGAATCAAATTTCCCAATTTCAAAGCCTTTTTCAATAAGGAACTTGGTCAAGCATTTATACCATGCTCTAGGAGCTTGTTTAAGACCATAAAGAGCTTTGTGAAGTTTGTAAACATGATTGGGTTTCTTAGGATTGACAAAGCCGGGAGGTTGCTTAACATAAACTTCCTCCTCTATTTCACCATTTAGAAAAGCACTTTTAATGTCCATTTGGTACAAGGTGATATATCATGATGATTAGCATAGGCAAGTAATATGCGAATGGACTCAAGTCTAGCAACGGGAGCATAAGTCTCACCATAGTCCATACCTTTGACTTGTGTGTAGCCTTGGGCGACAAGACGTGCTTTGTTGCGAACTACTTGTCCATCTTCATCTTGCTTGTTGCGAAACACCCATTTGGTACCGATGATATTGTGGTTGTTGTCGGGCTTCTCAACCAATGTCCAAACTTGGTTCCTCTCAAAGTTGTGTAGCTCTTCATGCATAGCATTTATCCAATCCGGATCTTCCAATGCTTCTTCAACCTTCATAGGTTCAATGCTAGAGATGAAAGAATAGTTTTCACAAAAGTTAGCTAAACGAGTTTTAAAGCGAGTGATTCTCCCGATTTGAATATCATTGTAGATTTGCTCAACGGGGTGATCTTTAGCAATTCTTGCTCGAACTCGTGAAAGATTTTTCTTGGGTCTTCGTTGAAAATCTTCTTCATCTTGTTTTTCTTCTTGGCCTTCTTCATTGTTGGCGTTGTCGTTCTCTTGTCGAGGTGGAGAAGGGGGTTGTTGACGTTCGTGATGTTCTTCCTCATTTTCTTCATCTTGGTGTGTCCCACTTGTGGATGCTTCCATATCAACTCTTGGTTCACCTTATTGTGAAGTAGAAGCTTCCACTTGGACGGACGAGGTACTCTCCTTCACCTCCGTTGGATGGACCTTGCCGAGGTGGAGAAGGGGGTTGTTGACGTTCGTGATGTTCTTCCTCGTTTTCTTCATCTTGGTGTGTCCCACTTGTGGATGCTTCCGTATCAACTCTTGGTTCACCTTGTTGTGAAGTAGAAGCTTCCACTTGGACGGACGAGGTACTCTCCTTCACCTCCGTTGGATGGACCTTGCCAATAGACAAGTCTTGGATTGCTTCCGAAGGGTCTTTGTCTCCTACATCAATTGGCAATTTCTCTACTTGCGAGCCGTTAGATTCATCACACTTCACATCTACCGTCTCTTCAACCTTTCGGGTGAAATTGTTGTAGACATGGTAAGTGTGAGAGTTTGAGCCATAACCTAGTAGGAAACCTTCATGAGACTTAGGAGCAAATTTAGAACGACGATGCTTATCAAGAATGTAGCACTTTGAGCCGAATACTCGAAAGTATCCAACTTGGGGTTTGTTACCGGCGAGGAGCTCATATGCCGTCTTGCCGAGTAGCTTGTGAGGGTACAAGCGATTTGTTGCATGACAAGCTGTCTCAACCGCTTCTGCCCAAAAGTGCTTCGGTGTCTTGTACTCATCAAGCATCGTTCTCGCCATTTCAATGAGCGTCCGATTCTTCCTCTCAACAACTCCATTTTGTTGAGGTGTGTACGTACCCGAGAACTCGTGTGAAATCCCTTCTTCATCAACAAAGGTGTCCACATTTGCATTCTTGAACTCCGTTACGTTGTTGCTGCGGACCTTCTTGATCTTCACTTCAAATTGGTTTTGGGCCTTCCTAGCGAAGTTTTTGAAGATCTTTTGGACCTACGATTTATCATTGAGAAAGAACACCCACGTAAATCTTGAAAAATCATCAACTATAACTAGACCAAAAGAATTTCCACCGAGACTCTTGTAAGAGTTGGGACCAAAGAGATCCATGTGAAGTAGCTCGAGTGGCCTCCTTGTGGTCATAGTGTTCTTCACGGGATGCCTTCCACCAACCTGTTTACCTGCTTGACAAGCACTGCACAGTCTATCCTTATCAAATATGACATCGTTGACACCGAGGATATGATTCCCTTTAATAAGCTTGTCAAGGTTTCTCATGCCAACGTGACCTAGTCGTCTATGCCATAACCAACCTTTTGAGGATTTCGCAATGAAGCAAGTTTTAGGTTGAGCCTTTTTAGTGAAATCAACAATGTAAAGATCACCTCTACGTATACTGGTAAAGACCATTTTATGATTGTCTCGACGAAACACTTGGCAATCAATTTTAGTAAATAGGACATTGAAACCGAAATCAGCAAGTCTAGATACTGAAAGTAAGTTGGAGCCAAGAGATTCAACGAGCATGACATTCTGAATGGAGCTATCATGTGAGATGGCCACCTTACCGAGACCAACCACCTTACCCTTTGAGTTGTTACCGAAAGTGACATACTTTCGAGGACTATCATTTTCAGCAAGCTCACGAAACATGTCTTTGTCTCCGGTCATGTGATCGGTACATCCACTGTCAAGAACCCATTCCTTTTCTCCTGACACATATCCCTGAAGATTTGCCATAAGACCAAAATGTCTCATTGCATCATCAAGATCGAAGTCACTATCATCATCCTCATCATAGTATCCATGTTCAATATTGTCATGTGGTGGATCAAGTCCTAGAGAGGGTAATTCGTTAGAGTGAGTTTGAAAATGATCTTGTCTATGAATTTTTATAGCTTCGGAAATAATATCACCAATAATTCCAACATCTCCTTTGGCACGTATAAGGTCGGTGAGTTCAAATAGACGATCACCAAACATAGGATCACTAGTATTCATCTTACTCAAGGCAACAGACTTATGGAGAATTTCTTCTAGATTTTTCAAGGAATAATTTGGAAAGCGTTCCTCAAGAAATTTCCATATAGTGTAGGCACACTCAAGTGTAGGCACGATTCTAATCAAGTTTCTCGGCAAGCCTCTAGTGATAAGATTAACAGTTCTAAGATAGTCATGTCAATAGATTCATCAAGGGTAGGATGCATAGGATCAACATGAGGTGCACAAGGGCTAGCAATGTACTTGTTCAATTGATCTTGATTTAAAATTACAAGCATCTCATTTTTCCACTCATGAAAATACTCTCCATCAAGAATAGGCACTCTATGACTAAGACTCCCCAAAGTAGACTCATCCATCTTCCTCCAATGGTGATTAAACCAATGCAATGGAGACAAATGCTCTGATACCACTTGTAGGATCTTGAGAAGAGGTGTCTAGAGGGGGGTGATTAGACACTAAGTACCAAAGTTGCAGTTTTTAACCTTTTTAAAGTTTAAGTGGAGTTTAGGCACAAGTTTAACATTCTCAACACATATCAAGCAAGCATGCAAAGAGTATATGAGCAGCGGAAAGTAAAGCATGCAAATTGCAAGAATGTAAATGGAAGAGTTTGGAGGATTCAAACGCAATTAGAGACACGGATGTTTTTGTTGTGGTTCCGATAGGTGGTGCTATCGTACATCCACGTTGATGGAGACTTCAACCCACGAAGGGTAATGGTTGCACGAGTCCACGGAGGGCTCCACCCATGAAGGGTCCACGAAGAAGCAACCTTGTCTGTCCCACCATGGCCGTCACCTACGAAGGACTTGCCTCACTAGCGGTAGATCTTCACGAAGTAGGCGATCTCCTTGCCCTTACAAACTCCTTGGTTCAACTCCACAATCTTGTCGGAGGCTCCCAAGTGACACCTAGCCAATCTAGGAGACACCACTCTCCAATAAGTAACAAATGGTGTGTTGATGATGAACTCCTTGCTCTTGTGCTTCAAATGATAGTCTCCTCAACACTCAACTCTCTCTCATAGGATTTGGATCTGGTGGAAATAGGATTTGAGTGGAAAGCAACTTGAGGAAGGCTAGAGATCAAGATTCATATGGTAGGAATGGAATATCTTGTTCTCAACACATGAGTAGGTAGTTCTCTCTCAGAAATAGGATGCTGGAAGTGTAGGTTCAGTCTTATGGCTCTCTCCATGAATGAAGAGGAGGTGGAGGGGTATATATAGCCTCCACACAAAATCTAACCGTTACACACAATTTACCAATCTCGGTGGGACCGAATCAACAAACTCGGTCAGAGCGATTTTAGTAAACCTAGTGACCGTTAAGGTTTTCGGTGGGACTGACTTGCATCTCGGTAGGACCGATATGGTTGGGGTTAGGGCATAACGTAATCTCGGTGGGACCGATTACACAAACTCGGTGAGACCGATTTTGGTAATTAGCTAACTAGAGAGTTGGTCAGGCAAACTCGGTGAGACCGATTACTCAAACTCGGTGGGACCGATTTTGGTAATGAGTCAACCACAAAGTTTGCATTGTAATCTCGGTAGTACCGATTCTCAAACTCGGTGAGACCGATTTTGATAATGGACATACACAGAGAGATTACAATCCCATCTCGGTAAGACCGAGATCCCTATCGATAGAACCGATTTGCCTAGGGTTTGTGGCAGTGGCTAAGACATCAAAACTCGGTGGCACCGGATAGAAAGAATAAGTGTGGCCGAGTTTGACTTCTAGGTTTAGGACATTTGTGTGGAAGTGGGAAAGTAGTTGAGGGTATTTGGAGCATATCACTAAGCACTTGCAGCAAGAGGCTCATTAAGCAACACCTCATCCCTCCTTGATAGTATTGGCTTTTCCTATAGACTCAATGTGATCTTGGATCACTAAAATAGAAAAGGAAGAGTCTTGAGCTTGAAGCTGGAGCCAATCCCTTGTCCTTAGCATCTTGACAGAGTTCCCACATCCTTTAGTCCATGCCACTCCATTGTTGAACTTATCTGAAACATACTAGATAAAAGTGTTAGTCCAACAAGAGATATGTTGACATTAATTACCAAAACCACCTAGGGAGCACTTGTGCTTTCACAACTCACGCCACCTGGAACACCACAGCGTAATGGTGCGTCCGGATGTCGTAACCGCACTTTATTAGATATTGTGCGATCTATGATGTCTCTTACCGATTTACCACTATCGTTTTGGGGTTATGCATTAGAGACAGCTGCATTCACGTTAAATAGGGCACCATCGAAATCCGTTGATATGACACCGTATGAACTATGGTTTGGCAAGAAACCTAAGTTGTCGTTTCTTAAAGTTTGGGGATGCGATGCTTATGTGAAAATGCTTCAACCTGATAAGTTCGAACCCAAATCGGAGAAATGTGTCTTCATAAGATACCCAGAGGAGACTGTTGGGTACACCTTCTATCAGATATCCAAAGGCAAGATATTCGTTGCTAAGAATGGATCCTTTCTAGAGAAGGAGTTTCTCTCGAAAGAAGTGAGTGGAAGGAAAGTAGAACTTGATGAGGTAATTGTACCTGCTAAGAAGTTCATCACAGAAATCAGTTCTAGTGATGCCTACACCAATTAGTGAGGAAGTTAATGATGATGATCATGAAACTTCAGATCTAGTTACTATCGAACCTCGTAGGTCAGCCAGAGTAAGGTCCGCACCAGAGTGGTACGGTAATCCTATTCTGGAGGTCATGTTACTTGACCATGACGAACCTACTAACTATAAGGAAGCAATGATGAGCCCAGATTCTGCAAAATGGCTTGAGGCCATGAAATCTGAGATGGGATCCATGTATGAGAAAAAAGTGTGGACTTTGATTGAATTGCCCAATGATCAGTGAGCCATTGAGAATAAATGGATCTTCAAGAGGAAGACGGAAGCTGATGGCTGTGTTACTATCTACAAAGATCGACTTGTCGAGAAAGGTTTTCGACAAGTTCAAGGTGTTGACTACGATGAGACTTTCTCACTCATAGCGATGCTTAAGTCTGTCCGAATCCTGTTAGCAATTGCCGTATTTTATGAAATCTGGCAAATGGATAACAAAACTGCACTCCTTAATGGATTTATTAAAGAAGAGTTGTATATGATGCAACCAAAAGGTTTTGTCGATCCTAAAGGTGCTAACAAAGTGTGCAAGCTCCAGCGATCCATCTATGGACTGGTGCAAGCATCTCGGAGTTGGAATATACGCTTTGATGAGTTGATCAAAGCATATAGCTTTATACAAACTTGCGGTGAAGCCTGTATTTACAAGAAAGTGAGTGGGAGCACTACCGCCTTTCTGATAAGTATATGTGTAAGACATATTTTTGATCGAAAATGATGTTGAATTTTCTGGAAAGCATAAAGGAGTGTCTGAAAGGAGTTTTTCAAAGAAAGACCTCGGTGAAGCTGCTTACATATTGAGCATCAAGATCTATAGAGATAGATCAAAAACGCTTGATAAGTTTTTTCAATGAGTACATACCTTGACAAGATTTTGAAGTAGTACAAAATGGAACAGTCAAAGAAGGAGTTCTTGCGTGTGTTGCAAGGTGTGAAATTGAGTAAAGACTCAAAACCCGACCACGACAGAAAATAGAAAGAGAATGAAAATTCATTCCCTATGCCTCAGTCATAGGTTCTATAAAGTATGCTATGCTGAGTACGAGACCTATTGTGTACCTCACCATGAGTTTGGCAAGAGGGTACATTAGTGATCCAGGAGTGGATCACTGGACAGCGGTCAAAATTATCCTTAGTGGAATAAGGATATGTTTCTCGGTTATGGAGGTGACAAAAAGTTCGTCGTAAAGAGTTACGTCGATGCAAGCTTTGACACAGAACTGGATGACTCTAAGTCTCGATCTAGATATGTATTGAAAGTGGGAGCAATTAGCTAGAGTAGCTCCGTGCCGAGCATTGTAGACATATAAATTTGCAAAATACATACGGATCTGAATATTGCAGACCCCTAGACTAAAATTTCTCTCACAAGCAAAACATGATCATACCTTATTACTCTTAGGTGTTAATCACATTGCGACGTGAACTAGATTATTGACTCTAGTAAACCCTTTTTAGTGTTGGTCACATGGCGATGTGAACTATGTGTGTTAATCACATGGTCATGTGAACTATTGGTGTTAAATCACATGGCGATGTGAACTAGATTATTGACTCTAGTGCAAGTGGGAGACTGAAGGAAATATGCCCTAGAGACAATAATAAAGTTGTTATTTATATTTCCTTATATCATGATAAATGTTTATTATTCATGCTAGAATTGTATTAACCAAAAACTTAGTACATGTGTGAATACATAGACAAACAGAGTGTCCCTAGTGTGCCTCTACTTGACTAGCTCGTTAATCAAAGATGGTTAAGTTTCCTAGCCATAAACATGTGTTGTCATTTGATGAACGGGATCACATCATTAGAGAATGATGTGATGGACAAGACCCATCTGTTAGCTTGGCATAATGATCATTTAGTTTTATTGCTATTGCTTTCTTCATGACTTATACATGTTCCTCTGACTATGAGATTATGCAACTCCCGAATACCGGGGGAACACTTAGTTTGCTATCAAACGTCACAATGTAACTGGGTGATTATAAAGATGCTCTACAGGTGTCTCCGATGGTGTTTGTTGAGTTGGCATAGAACGAGATTAGGATTTGTCACTCCGTGTATCAGAGAGGTATCTCTGGGCCCTCTCGGTAATGATCATAACTATAAGCCTTGCAAGCAATGTGACTAATGAGTTAGTTGCGGGATGATGCATTACGGAACGATTAAAGAGACTTGCCGGTAACAAGATTGAACTAGGTATGATGATACCGACGATCGAATCTCGGGCAAGTAACATACCAATGACAAAGGGAACAACGTATGTTGTTATGCGGTTTGACCGATAAAGATCTTTGTAGAATATGTAGGAACCAATATGAGCATCTAGCTTCCGCTATTGGTTATTGACCGGAGATGAGTCTCGGTCATGTCTACATAGTTCTCGAACCCGTAGGGTCCGCACGCTTAACGTTCGATGACCATATGTATTATGAGTTATGTGATTTGATGTAACAAAGGTAGTTCGGAGTCTCGGATGTGATCACGGACATGACGAGGAGTCTCGAAATGGTCAAGACATGAAGATTGATATATTGGAAGGTTATGTTTGGACACTGGAAAGGTTTCGGATGAGTTCGGGCATTTTCCGGAGTACTGTGGGGTTATTGATTCCCCCCGGGGTTAATGGGCCTTCATGGGCCATGGTGGAAGAGAGGAGGAGGCGGCCAAGTGGTGGGGCGTGCCCCCCAAGCCCAACCGAATTGGGGAGGGGGGCCGGCCCCCTTTCCTTCTCTCCTTCTTCCCCTTCCTTCCCCATCCTAGTTGGACTAGGAAAAGGGGGAAACCTACTACTAGTATGAGTAGGAATCCCCCTTGGGGCGCACCATAGGAGGCCGGCCCTCCCCCTCTTCCACTCCTTTATATAGGGGAGGGGGGTACCCCATAGACACACAAGTTGACAGTTGTCTTAGCCGTGTGCGGTGCCCCCCTCCACAGATTTCCACCTCGGTCATATCGTTGCAGTGCTGAGGCGAAGCCCTGCGCCGGTAACTTCATTATCACTGTCACCACCCCGTCGTGCTGACGAAACTCTCCCTCGACCTCAGCTGGATCTAGAGTTCGTGGGACGTCACCGAGCTGAACGTGTGCAGATCGTGGAGGTGCCGTACCTTCAGTGCTAGAATCGGTCGGATCATGAAGACGTACGACTACATCAACCGCGTTGTCATAACGCTTCTGCTTTCGGTCTACGAGGGTACGTGGACAAAACTCTCCCCTCTCGTTGCTATGCATCACCAAATGGATCTTGCGTGTACGTAGGAAATTTTTGAAATTACCGCGTTGCCCAACAGTCCCGTCGGCGTTGGATTTGGCGGCTGGAGCAAGAAGATTAGAGATTGAAGAAACGCGACGGCCGTTGGATTGACATCTAACGGTTACGTCTGCTAGAATCATTTGTTGTGGTATATAATAAGTAAAAAAATCTTCCATACGCGTCAACTTAATAGGCCGACAAGTCAGACCATTCCCTATTTTTTTAATAATTTATATATAGCTCATTGCAACTTCTTATGCAATTTATTGCAGTACGTTTTTTTGTTGGCCAGGGCCATGGTTAAAAATTGTGGGCCCCTACTGTCATCCTCTCCACGGACAGTCCTCTGCCTATTCCTCTTGTTTGTTGACCATGTTCACAACGCGAGAGGGTGGCGCCGCGGCGAGCGCAACAAAGCGCGTGAGGACAATAGCGAGGCCTCAGAGGTCGGCGTTAACGATTTAGGAGAAGGTGGGGCGGTGATGCATGCGCTGAGGCGCAGCCAGCCGTGGAAGGCGGAAGTAGGCGGCCCCGTCGGCGCTGGTTTGGTTTTGGCGGCTGGAGGAAGATAGGACTGAAGAAACACGATAGACTGTGAAAGCAGCAGGAGTACTTAACAACCTTAGCTGAAACCAGCAGGGGCACTTAACAACCATAGCTGAAAGCAGTATGAGTACTTATACAGGTTCAACCGTACAAAGCACGCCTCGAACAGTGCTACTTTGCCTACAGTTAACCAAAGGGTGAGGCCGCCAAGCCCCAGGACAAGGCCCAGGCGCCACCCACGCACCCACAACCTTCTGAAAGCGGCTTCATCTCGCAATGTGGTCAATAAACAGGATATTCGCTTTAGAGCCATGGAAAAGCAGGAACATAATCTTCTGTCCTATTCTCCAAGATGGACGGGCCTTCATTATTTGAGACCACCCAGGAATAAGTATCTTTTCACCTCCAAGGGGAATGGAGTAGGTCGACATAAACATCATGTTGTGACCAAGCGCTAGTCTGGTCCGACCATGGTCAGGCATCTGTGTAGGAACAATAGAACTAGGCAGTTCCTGTTTCAAGAAGATCACAGCTGTAAAACCGTGCATAAGCAAGAGTTTATGAACAACATATATAACAGAAAACATCTTGTACCATAAGTTTCTCAACACAGTTGGACCTGTTCAATGAGTGCAGTAGTGGCACACATATCCCACGTGGCCTTCCACCACTGAAACGCCCCACAAGGACCTCAAGACGAACAATAAAGTTTGAACTTGTGGATGTCGTCCAAGTCAACTTCAGTGCCATGAGTAACAGCCGAGTTCTTATAGAATAACAAACAAGTATCCTGCTTAACTCTGAAAAACCTACACGTGCCACCAATTATAAGAAAATATTAGTTAGAAGTAGCATCTTCGTGAGAGATTCATTGCTACTTCTAAAGTTAAATTGTGATTACTTAGACAAAATAGGTAGATTAAGAAGTAATCGAGGCAAGAAGCAAGAACCGGATACAAAACTAACATGGTTCAACAATTGGAACAACGTCGGGGTGGAAGATCGTAGTGAAGATGAGACCAGGTTCTGCTATTTCCATCAACATTCGTGCGCCAACTTTCAGTCCGTAACACTTGAGAAAGTTTATCCAAGTTCGGCCATAAAAAAAGCAGCGATCTTCTTGGTTCATGAACCCAACTCGAAACTTATATCCATGGCTTGTCTTCACTGTGACCATTATACTGGTGTATTCATTTATGGCAAGGCCGAGCATCTTGAGTATATGTGTTGTGGCAGAGCAAGGAATGCACTAGAGGAAAAATAATATGGGAACACAACGTATTCCCTTTATCCAAATCTAGAAATAAATTCCTCCTTCACGTCAGTGTTGACCATGGTACTAGTACCTTTTATCCAAATATAGCAATCCAAATTTCCAAATTAGTCGACAACATGTTCAAAAAACCCCACCCTCCCAGATAGAAAAGAGGATTCTAGGAACATACTGTGCGCATTTTAAAATCCTGTGTTAGGATGAGAAGGAACAAGTGTGGCATCTTGCCGAGGGCGCAGAAACCTGTAGGGTCCTCGCACTTTGGGCACTGCAAATGAAACACACTAGATTCAGTAGGAAGGAAAATGCATCAACAGCGGCGGCTGCCAACCTAGGAGTACCTGCGACCAAGGGACTTGGATTTATCAAGGATGGATGAAGAACTCGTACCAGGTTCTCCATGCGAAAACCCTATGCAATCGCTGAGCGGGGGTTTTCTCTGAACAAGCAGACGAGAGAGAAGGGGATTCAGGCAGAGTGAAATATTGCCGCTTCGTCCGTCCAGCTTACTGCTAAAGCTAGAAAGGTGGGGTTTTTTGTGATTTGACGGCTCATTGGGCATTACTGCGGCGCTACGACCGGGGTGTGTCTACCGTGTAGTTGTGCACTCTAATTTGGTGCATATGGCACGTGGACCTCGTTGCCGGATCCCCCACATATCAGCGAAAGGAAGTCGAAAGACAGGAGTAACTAGTTACACATAAATATATTTTTGACAGAGAGATACTCCCTCTGTAAAGAAATATAAAAATCTTTTATATCACAACTTTATACATAAGAAAAATAAAGGGGAATATATATAACATATATAATTATAAAAACAGAGTTTTCTTTGAACACAGTATAAACGAGTTGGTGATGATGGTGTGCCTGCCATCTTGCAATATAGGTCGTCCGATTTACATCTGACGGATAGGACGAAAACTATGGCAATTTTGCAAAAAGGTACCCACACACCTCTCCACATTTGCAAATAAGGCCTTCCCTTGTTCATCCTTTTCTCTCACAAGATAAAATACTCATACGAATGCATCTTGATGTTACGTGCAACGCACAGGCATTATGGGGGTTCAGTTGAGAATATAATACTCAAACAGGCTCACGGTTCTGGACTTTGGGCCACAGGCCTGTGGGCCTGCATGTTTGGGGGCCCATGTGTTCTACCTCAGCGCTTTTCATATTGCAAGCGATCGGTACGGCGCTGGTTTTAGATGTTGTCGCAAGGAGAATACACAAAATTGAATAAAGCACGACAACTGTTGGAATGAAATCGAACGACAGTTCCTAACCAGCAATCAGAGTTGCAATTCTATCAACGATACTGTCGTACTACTTATACACACATGACACTTGTTTCACCATGCCAGAGTATTACATCAAAATCTCTCGGAGGATAGATCAGTTAAATGGCCATGCTCCTATCAAGAATTTCAAAATTGATTTGGACCAGCTCTCCTTGCTGAGAAAGTTCGATTTTGACATCATCCACTACCGCAAGATATGATTTAGATTTGAACCTTGACCATCATTTAGCATCAATCGTCATGCGACCATCCTTTGTACTTACAGTATATTGAGCAGGTTCATTCACACCAAGGATGCACATGGTAAGAGAAACTTGGCCACGGCCGCCCGAATTGTTGAACGACTCCCTCGTTGCTCTAGGAATTCTCAGTTTGCAAACAAGAAGACATACACAAACAGTTAGATTAATAAAGTGAATCATGTGAAACAACATGGAAAGAAAAAAGAACGAAGCACTTGGGCGGCCAATGCTTACCAAGAAGGTGGACATGTCGGTTTTTGTAAGGACTTTGATATATGAAGTGCGAACTGAAGCCTAGTCTGTTGCCGGTGCAACTGCTGGTTCCATTGCTGCTGCACGGGCCGGAGCAGATGCAAGTGCAAGTGTTAGTGCAGATGCCGAAGCCATTGCCGGTGCCTGTGCCGGTGCGACTGGTAGTGCCGCTGCTGCTGCCGGAGATGGTGCTCCTTGTAGAGCTGGTGCCGGTGTCGGAGCAGGTGCCGATGTCGATGCCCGATCCTTCGGTAGATTAGCCTGATCCGCTGACGTGGTTGGTGCCCAATCCTCAGCTGGATCAAACTAAGCTGCTACCACTGTCAGTGCCAGAGCAACTGCCGGTGCTCGATCCGTTGCTGAAGGTGGTACCGATGTGCGAGATAGCGGCGATCGTGTCTGGTCTGCTATGATCAGCTTTCTAACTTGACTAGGCTCAGTGACCGTGATCCAGCCTTTTTCTTCATTTCTTTTAAATGCGAGAAGGACTAATTGTGGTGTGTTTGTTAAACCAAACTGTAGTTCATCATAGGGATTCAGCTTGTACTCAGACAACAGACTGATCCAATTTTTTCCAGTAATATAAGTGATGGACAGTGCCTTCGTTACTGACATTACATAAGACCTGCAAAAATATCCATAGTAGAGCAAACCAAACGGTTTATTCTGTGATGAATGTCACATGGCAAAACCTGCATCGTAAAATTGCAGAAAAAGAAAGAAAACATGACATTAAATCAATACGATTTAGACAGTAAATCAATAAGATTTACTTGACGTGACACGAGTGAATCCTTACCAGGAAATCACTATGTTGAAGTACTAAACAGAAGATTGGTTGTCCAACTACGCGTGGCATGCAGGGCCCCCGCCTACTCCCACAAGCAGGATAGTCCAAAGGTCGTGAAAAATCGTATGGACCGAACATCCATGGGACTGGAAATCCTGGTTGGTGCGATAAACCCTGCAATGCATACAGATATTGGAGTGTAACGATAATTGATAAACCATCCTCACAAAAAAAGATGATCTGGATACTTCAAAATATACAGACTAAATTGAGTGGACAGACATTAACATAGACGGTTCTCAGGACTCGCCACACGCCAAAAGCGGCAGTACTAAGCAATACAGGGTTCACAAACACAAATCAAGTACTGAACAGTTGTACTTACTACAGACAAGCACTACAAAAAAAAGACACATCTGTGACATTTTGGGTCGAACGAATTTTTTCCTGTCATACTTATGACACTTCTATGACGATAATTGTGACAAAACCCGATATCATCATAGATGTGGTGGGCTCCTACTTCCATGACAAAAAATCATGACAGAAAATGGGCTTTTCGTCCTGGGTGAGCCGGAGACACAGTTGCATGACATTCTTTGGGCCGTCCATAACGGAAAAAAAACCATGGTAGAAGCGAGGGCTAGGAAAATATCGGGGTGTTCCCGGTTACGGTGGGTGGTCGGGGCCGAGCAATGTGTGTTTCTCTCGTACACGCACGCGCGTGGGTGCAAGGCGTTGGGCTGTAACTGAACCCGATCGAGGCGTTGGGCTCTAACTGAACCCGAGCGATTGCACTACAGGCTACGCGTTACTGAACCTGAGCGCTCGATCGATGGCTGTTAACTGAACCCGATCGAGCGATTCTTTCGCTACTGCTGCTAACTGAAGCCGATCGATGCTGCCTCTAGATGAACAGTGAGCGTTGCTGGGGGGTTTGGATGAACAATTCCCGGTGGGGGTGGATGAACAGGACCCCGATCGATCGAGCCGGTTGGGGCTGGATGAACAGGACCCCGTGGAGGGATGGATGAACAGGACCACCCCGTGGAGGGCTGGATGAACAGTAGACGGTGGAGGGCTGGATGAACAGTAGCCCGTGGAGGGGTGGTTGAACAGGAGCCCTTGGAGAGGGCTGGTTGAACAGTAGCCGGTGGAGTAGCGCACGGTGGAGGCTGGATTAACAGGAGCCAGTGGATGAACAGTCGCAGGTGGAGGCTGGAGGAGGTCGACGGTGGATGAACAATAGCCCGTAGAGGCTGGAGGGGGTCGACGGTGGTGATGAACAGTATCCCGTGGAGTCCCGTTTTGCGGTGCGCCACACCCCTCCCAATGAATAGGACCCCCGTTTCGACCATAGCGCTCCAACACAAGTCCGTTTCCTCCGTTTTGCGGTACGCCACACCCCTCCCGATGAATAAGACCCCCGTTTCGACAGTAGTGCTCCAATACAAGTCCGTTTCCTCCGTTTTGCGGTATGCCACACCCCTCCCGATCAACAGGACCCCGTTTCAACCGTAGGAGGTCCGTTTCCTCCGTTTTGCGGTACACCAGACCCCTCCCGATGAACAGGATCCCGTTTCGAACATGGCCGGTCGAACACAAGGTCGTTTCCTCCGTTCTGCGGTACACAAGGCCTCGTTTCCATCGGCTGTTCCGTCCAAGCACTCCCGATGAACACGACGACGCATTCCGTTCCGACCCAGCCCGTTGGCTCCCCATGAACACGACGACGACGCAATTTCTCCGTTCCGACCTAGCCATGTACACTAGCCCTGGCCGTATGTATGCGCGAGTAGGCGTTCGAGACCCCGCCCGTATGTATGTACGTGGCCGTATTTTCTTTCTTGCACACTGGCCGTTGTACGTACGTGTACATGCTACGTGCGTGCCTCTACATCGACCAATATGTACGTACACGGTCGTGACCAGAATGACAACGCTACGTACAGTTCGACCAGGTGGGTCTCGACTGTCAGGCACTACCTTGCGTGTGAAGATGTAGCTGGTGGGTCCCAGCAGTCAGGGGGCGAATCGTTTTTTTTTTGCCCGAAGCACTTCCTTGCGTGCGAAGATGTAGTTGGTGGGTCCCAACAGTCAGGGGGAAACGTTTTTTTTTCGCGAAATATGGTTGCCTGTCCAGTGGGTCCCTACTGTCAGGTGGAGGAATAATTATTTTCTGCGTAATAAGGAGGCACTTCCTTGCTGCGGCCATGGACCCAGCTGTCAGCCTCTCCATGTACAGTCCACGTCCAATGGAAGCCGTTCCTTGACCACATTGACCACGCCGCGCCGAGAGCACCAGGGTGGTGGACGACGGCGAGGCCTAGGAAGGGGAAGATGCGACAGTGGATGCCCACGCGTAGAGGAGTATGAGGGTTCACTGGTTCGCTGCAGTGTGAGGCTGCCATCGCTGCAGAATAATAGGGGGTGTGGGTGAGTAGAGGGATGGCCTGACCAGCGGCGTGAATAGTAGGGGGCGGTGAGGCCACCCGGCATCGCAGCCGGCCATAGGAGGCAGGAGCACGAGGAACGACCGACGCTGGTTTGGGCGGCTGGAGCAAGAAGACCAGAGGTTAAAGAAGCACTACGGCCGTTGGATGGACATCGTACGATCACCGGAGCTAGAATCGTGCATATTGACTAAGTTGACAAAGCCCTCCGTCCCCATCAACTTAGTAGGCCCACAAGTCAGCCTCCCACTATACTAGGTCCTAGCTAGTAGGGGGAGTATACTTTTTTTTGTGCGTAATAAGGAGGCACTTCCTTGCGTGCGAAGATATAGCTGGTGGGTCCGAGCTGTCAGCGGCGGTAACGTTTTTTCGTGAAATACAGAGGCCCTTTCGGTGGGTCCCAGATGTCAGGTGGGGAATCATTATTTTGCGCGTAATAAGGAGGCATTTTCTTGCGTGCGGCCGTGGACCCAGCTGTCAGCCTCTCCACGTACAGTCCACTTCAGATGCATGTCGGTCATTGACCACGTTGACCAGGCCACGCCGAGAGCACCAGGGCGGTGGACGACGGCGAGGCCTAGGAAGGGAACGACACGGAGCCAAGGAAGACTCGGCAGTTTTTTCCCACGCGGAGGAGAGTACGATTGTATGAGGGTTTACTGGTTCGTCTGCCGTCGCCGGAGAATAACAACAGGTGTGGGTGACTAGAGGGATGGCTAGTCCAGCGATGGGAGTACGGTGGGGCAGTGAGGCCTGCGCGGCAAAGATAGCCGATCATGGGAGGAGGGAGCAGCAGTCCCCGGGCGCTTGTTTGAGCGGCCGGAGCAGGAAGAGCAGATATTGAAGAAGACGACGGCCGTTGGATGGACATCCAACAATCTTGCTTAAAGGCCAACCTCTTTTAGGAAAGCCTCAAATCTGTGGAAAACAGCATACAACCCATCTGCCATTATTTATAATAATTTACTGCCCATTTGCTAATTCTTAGGGTTTTTCTGGAGCCCATATTCTTTTTGTTAGCATTACAACCCATATTGTGGCCACCGTTAAAAAATTATACAAAATTTTGCATATTTTGGTGCGGACCGAACTGTTTTTGATCCGGAAATTTCGAGTCACATTCAAACTGATTTTAAATATAAATGTATATCAATATAAAATCCAAAAAATTGTGCACGCATAAAAATCAATGCAATTTAAAATCTTGAATTGAAAAAAAGAAATTTGAAACTAATTGCCGGTTTGATGTGTTTTAAAAATGTACAACCCAATTCTCATTACCGATAGGCCATTTTCTCGGCCAGCCGAATGAAGCTCTCCTCGTCTTGAAAGATTTGCAACCCAACAGGCCTGACAAAGTGACCTACTTGGCAAATCACAAAAAAACTTGGCTAGCCATTTTCAGAAAGAAAAAAAAACTACTGGGCTGGTGTGTGGTAAACATAAAAGAGAAGGCTGTCTAGACAGGCCAGAGTGCCTGATACGTCTCCAACGTATCTATAATTTTTTATTGCTCCATGCTATATTATCTACTGTTTTGGGCAATATTGGGCTTTATTATTCACTTTTATATTACTTTTGGGACTAACCTACTAACCGGAGGCCCAGCCCATATTGCTGTTTTATTGCCTGTTTCAGTATTTCGAGGAAAAGGAATATCAAACGGAGTCCAAATGGAATGAAACCTTCGGCATCGTGATTTTTTGGAAGAATACCATCCTGGAGGCTTGGAGATCAAGTCATAAGATACTCGAGGAGCCTAGGAGATAGGGGGCGCGCCCCACCTACAGGGCGCGGCCCCCTGTCTCGTGGACCCCTCGAGCACCCCTCGACCGACTTCTTTCGCCTATATAAGCCTACGTACCCTAAAAACATCGAATATCAAGATAGACCGGGAGTTCCGCCGCCGCAAGCCTCTGTAGCCACCAAAACCCCCTCGTGAGTCCGTTCCGGCACCCTGCCGGAGGGGGAACCCATCACCGGTGGCCATCTTCATCATCCCGGCGCTCTCCATGATGAGGAGGGAGTAGTTCACCCTCAATGCTGAGGGTATGTACCAGTAGCTATGTGTTTGATCTCTCTCTCTCCCGTGTTCTCTCTATGGCACGATCTTGATGTATCGCGAGCTTTGCTATTATAGTTGGATCTTATGATGTTTCTCCCCCTCTACTCTCTTGTGATGAATTGAGTTTCCCTCTTGAAGTTATCTTATCGGATTGAGTCTTTATTTGAGAACACTTGATGTATGTCTTGCCGTGTTTATCTGTGGTGACAATGGGTTATCACGTGTGATACGTCTCCAACGTATCTATAATTTTTGATTGCTCCATGCTACTTTATCTACAGTTTTAGGCAATATTGGGCTTTATTTTCCACTTTTATATTATTTTTGGGACTAACCTATTAACCGGAGGCCCAACCTGATTTGTTGCTTTATGCCTATTTCGGTGTTTCGAGGAAAAGGAATATCGAAGGAGTCAAACGGAACGAAATCAACTGGAGAAGTTATTTTTGGAAGGAAACCCACCGATGGACTTGGACTCCACGCCGAAGATACGGAGGTGCTCACGAGGGTGGGGGCGCGCACACCCCAGGGAGCGCCTGTCTCGTGGGCCCCGTAGCTCCACCGACGCATTCTTTCACCCATATATACCTACGCATCTGTAAAACTTCCTAACAGAAGATAGATCAAGAGTTCCTCCGCCGCAAGCCTCCGAGCCACGAAAACCAATGGGACCCCTTTAGGTACCACGGAGGGGGGATCCATCTCCGGTGGCCATCTTCATCATCCCGGCGCTCTCCATGACGAGGAGGGAGTAGTTCACCCTCGGGGCTGAGGGTATGTACCAGTAGCTATGTGTTTGATGTCTCTCTCGTGTTCTTGAGGTGATACGATCTTGATGTATCGTGAGCTTTGCTATTGTAGTTGGATCTTATGATGTTTCTCCCCCTCTACTCTCTTGTGATGAATTGAGTTTCCCCTTTGAAGTTATCTTATCGGATTGAGTCTTTTATGAGAACACTTGATGTATGTCGTGGTGATCAACTTGCGGGTTTCGTGACATTGGGAACCTATGCATAGGGGTTGGCACACATTCTTGACTCTCCCGTAGAAACCTTGGGGCACTCTTTGAAGTACTTTTATGTTGGTCGGATGAATCTGAGATTGTGTGATGCATATCTTATAATCATGCCCACGGATACTTGAGGTGACAATGGAGTATCTAGGTGACATTAGGGTTTTGGTTGATTTGTGTCTTAAGGTGTTATTCTAGTACGAACTCTTTTATAGATTGATCCGAAAGAATAACTTTGTGGTGGTTTCGTACCCGACCATAATCTCTACGTTTGTTCTCCGCTATTAGTGTCTTTGGAGTGACTCTTTGTTGCATGTTGAGGGATTGTCATATGTTCTATCTATGTTATTATTGTTGAGAGAACTTGCACTAGCGAAAGTATGAACCCTAGGCCTTGTTTCCTATCATTGCAATACCGTTTACGCTCACTTTTACCACTAGTTACCTTGCTGTTTTTACATTTTCAGATTACAAATACCTTTATCTACCATCCATATTGCACTTGTATCACCATCTCTTCGCCGAACTAGTGCACCTATACAATTTACTATTGTAGTGGGTGTGTTGGGGACACAAGAGACTTTTTGTTATTTGGTTGCAGGGTTGTTTGAGAGAGACCATCTTCATCCTATGCCTCCCGCGGATTGATAAACCTTAGGTCATCCACTTGAGGGAAATTTGCTACTGTCCTACAAACCTGTGCACTTGCAGGCCCAACAACGTCTACAAGAAGAAGGTTGTGTAGTAGACATCAACGTGCCACTTGATGTATGTTTTGGTGACCAACTTGCGCGTTCCGCCCATGAACCTATGCATAGGGTTTGGCACACGTTTTCTTGACTCTCCGGTAGAAACTTTGGGGTACTCTTTGAAGTACTTTGTGTTGGTTGGATGAATCTGAGATTGTGTGATGCATATCGTATAATCATGCCCACGGATACTTGAGGTGAAATGGAGTATCTAGGTGACATTAGGGTTTTGGTTGATTTGTGTCTTAAGGTGTTATTCTAGTACGAACTCTTTAATAGATCGATCCGAAAGAATAACTTTGAGGTGGTTTCGTACCCTACCATAATCTCTACGGTTGTTCTCCGCTATTAGTGGCTTTGGAGTGACTCTTTGTTGCATGTTGAGGGCTTGTTATATGATCTATCTATGTTATTATCGTTGAGAGAACTTACACTAGTGAAAGTATGAACCCTAGGCCTTGTTTCCTATCATTGCAATACCGTTTACGCTCACTTTTATCATTAGTTACCTTGCTGTTTTTATATTTTCAGATTACAAAAACCTATATCTACCATCCATATTGCACTAGTATCACCATCTCTTCACCGAACTAGTGCACCTATACAATTTACCATTGTATTGGGTGTGTTGGGGACACAAGAGACTCTTTGTTATTTGGTTGCAGGGTTGCTTGAGAGAGACCATCTTCATCCTACGCCTCCTACGGATTGATAAACCTTAGGTCATCCACTTGAGGGAAATTTGCTACTGTCCTACAAACCTATGCACTTGCAGGCCCAACAACGTCTACAAGAAGAAGGTTGTGTAGTAGACATCAGTGCCCCGCACAGCCCAGTTGACACCCTACTTCCGTCTCAAAAACAAATTAGATAAATACCACTCTAATTACGGCGATTCATAAAAATGCCATTGCAATTTTTGCAAACTTTGGAAAACGCCACTGCAATTTGCAAACTTTGAAAAACGCCACTCCAGACTTCAAAAAATGCCACTGGAAATGGCATGAAATGAAAATTTTCAAAGTTTGGAAATTGCAGTGGCCTTTCTCAGAAACACCAGATTTGGAGTGGCATTTATCAAATTAACCCAAAACAAAACTAATCTGGCGAGCTCTTTGGGTCCTCGTGTCACCGCCACAGTAATTCTCTCGCTTATTGACTACGCTGACAATGGCATGGGACCCAGATGTCGAAATTAATTAGGAGGAGCCATTTTTTATTGGCTTGAAATAAGGAGGTACTTGTTATGCATCGCCATGACCTTGGCGGGTCCTCGCTATCATCCTCTCCACGTACAATCATCTCCTGATTGTGTACGCGTCAACTTGGTAGGACCACAGGTCAGCCTCTAAACCCATGGAGGACAAATACAACCCATTTAAAAAAATAACAGCCCATTCCATATGTTCAAACGGAAAGTTCAACATTCAGAGCAAAGTAACAGGTCTGATCCACATATGGAGTACTCAACTTCCACGTTGACAACCATCGTAGGGTTAACTATCTACTCCCACTAATACTCTAGTAGCGTACAAGTACTAACTTACTCTTAGCTAACTAGACGATGCCGGCCGCCATCTGCGGTACACACTAAACGCCGGCACCGGCGTCCTCCGCCTCGCCTCGGACTTGCCAGAGGTGCGATAGGGCGCATTGCTCGCGCGCGTTGGCCCTTTCCATGCCAGCGTGGTCCACCGAAGCTTCGGCTTGTAAGCAGGAAACCCACTTGACGAGATGGTAGTAAAAATGGCGTCGCGAACGCGTGCGTGCCCGATAGCCTCCAGGGCTATTTGCCTGGCGCCGGCCTCCACGTAGTCGGCCCAGTTGCGGGCGGTCTGCTCGCGACTCAGAGCGTCGGTGCACTGCTGCTCCATGTCCCGCTGGTGGCGCAAATCGGCAATACGCTGCTCCTCCGCCAGGTGGTCACGCTTCAACAACTCCTCATTGTCCGCATTGCCATCTAAAGACCGATAGAATGCCTCCTCCCTCCGTCTGCCTTCCGGTGAAAAACCGAACACTAGTTCCGGTGGTGACCGCCTCCGTGTCCCCTATCGCGACGGGCGGGGCATGGCGGACGTGGTGAGAGCAAGGATAAGTGGCGAGGGACGTCGGGCCGGTGGGGGCTTATGAGGATAGGACGAGTTGGGTGATGGTGCCACCAAAGAAGCCCGAGAAACAGTAATTATAGTCGGAAGGTAGGCGAACTAGCGTGTCGCGGGAAACGCGACTGTCATCACGGTCATCGGAATTCAATGCATAAGCAGGCATGGCTTAGCGCGCTAGCTTGCCGTGGAAAACTAGAAAAACTGAAATTATGACTGTGCTGTCCCGTCCTGTTAGTGGTGCGTCCCGTCCGTGCTGGGTCGCACGCCGGCATGACGGTCAAACGAGTGCACTTGAATCATCCAGATGAGGTACTCCCTCCTTGTCAAAAATGATTCCACCACTCATCATCTACCTTGGTTGGTTAGATTTTTGAATTAAGCCCTGCAAACCGGAAAGGAGGTAGTACGTGCGTGATCCGCTATTTATTCGTGTAGGATCGAGTAGGTCGTTTTTTGAATGCCCTGCAAACCAGAAATGAGGTAGTACGTGCGTGATCCGCTATTTATCCGTGTAGGATCGAGTAGGTCGGATAGTTTACGTGTAGGATCGAGTAGGTTGGATGGTGTACGTGTACGATCGCATTAGCTGATGAATGTTCACTGGGAGATAAGGCATTTGCGAACGTTTTTGCTGGCAGTTTCTTCAGATTCGCATGGAATTTTCTTTAGAGCAGTTTGTCAGTTTCTTTAGAGGTAGGCATTTTTATTAAAAAAACTACCTCTTCTGATCTTGCGTCGGAACTAAAACTGCCAGGAGCGCATTAGTAGGCTAGCTAGTGATCAATCAGTAACTGGTAAACACTGAGCAAACAGAAATAAGGAACTGTTAGTAACTTGTAAACATTGAGAACACAGAAATAAGGATCATGATGGGCACAACAGTAAGAGCCGATCCGTTCAAAATGTTCACACGAGACTCACAGGCCTGGCATTGTAATATGTTCACATTAGTAGCCCAAATTGAAAACCAACTAGTACGATTCCCATACATAAGATCAACATGTTAATGCATCTCAATGATTCACAGATCATATATAAATATGTAGCTCCAAAAGCAAAGATCTAGAAAAAACATCAGTTCTTCCTACTAACATGGATGCTTCTCCTGGCCAACATTTAGTACAGACTGAAAGACAAATTTGCTTGTGAAGTCTACAATTCCTCTTGCAAACGTAAGTGGTTTCACCAACAGCTGGAACCATGAGAATGAACCACACATGATGGAGGATCATCCACTGCAATATGATTTGGTCTTCTCTCGATCACACGGCGAGACTATTTTCGGAATACAAACTTTAACTTAGGCAAAATGATGCCCATTGTATAATAACACCAAAGCAATGAAGCACCTAGTGTTGGTCAATAAATAGTACAATACTACTTTTCTCGCAGTCCATGAAGTGACTATCCAATCTTTCGTGTCTATTTTCAAATGGCATCGCATGCAATGACTATATTATTCTCTTGTGCAGTTCAACCAAAATTGCGGTCACTTTGTGTGTTTGCCAAATAGCAACAGACATCTCTGCTCGCACAAACATCAAGCAGCTAGTAAACATATACCCCACCTTGTATTTTCGGTTTAAACAAGTCTCTTCCGCTTAGCATCTGTCATGTTTTGCATCGACAATTTGATACATCATGTTTTTCCTGGACAATTTCATCTTGAATTGATTTGCTGGTTCAGAGCAGAAATATAGCGCCTATTCTTCATCAGACCAAGGATATCCATGTTCGCAGTGATGGAAGAGGTGAAATCGATACGATCGAAATTGAGCATCCAATCATTGAATCATGTCCTGCACCTCCCATGTAGGTCCACCCTGCCAATAAATTCACATGCAAACCACTAGTATTACTATCTAATGACAGTACAAATAGAGTAGCAAGATAGTAGCAAACCATGTACCTTCATAATGAACAGCTCATAGTGCCACCAATTGGATATAAAGGTTTGGAAGAAAACATGCTCCTAATGTTGAACCAGTTGGACTTTTTGTGCAGTTCCACTAAAATCAAGCATCCCTGTTTGCATGGATATTGAAAGTGTAATTAATATAAAGTGGCACTAGTTGAAGCATAAGCTCACAAATATAAGCATTCCAATTTCTTAATGGGAAAAGGTAGCAAGAATGTTTCTAACCACCTGTTTGAAGGAATAAATAAGGCAACAACGGCTGATGTCAGAAAGGCATATATAGTTCTTTCTGAAAGAATGATCGATTCCTGACCTTTCCTCCTCTTTTAAGCATATTTTGTGCAGTTCAACTAAAATAAAATGCCATCACCGCCTTGACAATTCAGTGACACTGTACAAAAGGAAATTGTCGGTGTTCTGGGAACGGGGGTCCCCAGACTTGCCTGCCTGCGGCCCACAATGTGGCTAAGCAGTAGGCCGTACGGCCCATCTTCGTCAACAAGACACCCAAGACCCTCGCGAGGGTCCAAGCTGCGCAGGCTCATGAGGAGCAGAGATATCAAGGCGGGGCAAACCTCACGATGCTCTCGTGACGTGAGCCATGACGAACGGTGCCAGGCGGGTGCCAGGCAGGCACTAGTGCGCGCAGCGTCCCCATTTCCACTTTGGTGCTAAGGAGGCCAGCGCAGGCGAAGAGTACCGAGGCATTAGGAAAAGGTTGCCATATTGGTGCAATGAGACCAAGACCAGGAGGATGGTAAGGCGGAGGTCATCGTGGAGCCCAAGACGGCGTCACCCCAGAGCTTTTCGCAGGCGAAGACCGCTTTTGTCAGGATAGCTTGTACTAGCTGTCCCCCTTCAAATTTGCCCGTCGTTGTTGGCTCCCTTCCCGCTCGATATTTGGGAAGAGGACGAGGGCCTCTATAAATAGGACTAGCCACCACAGTAGGGGGCAACTGATCCCAAACAGAGGGATTCACACCACAAGTTCATACGCACAAGAACACCTCAACCTCAGGAGGCTATTCTTCCCTTGTACTGTTCATCATCAGCCCGAGAGGCAGTCCGCCACCACCACACTGGAGTAGGGTATTACACCACATTGGTGGCCCGAACCAGTATAAACCCTGTGTCTCTCTGTGTTGTGAGTTCGTCGAGTTCGTCCACAAGATCCTAGCGAGCTTGAGAGTAGATCGGTAGGAGGGAAAGACTTCGGCGCACCCCAGTGTTCAAACCTTAAGGGTTTGCCGGAACCCCACATCCGCCATTTGGCGCGCCAGGTAGGGGTGCGCCGGAGCTCCTTTCCACCAATATTTGCCCTATGCCGCCGCGCTTTGCTCCCATGGCAGGCGCGCCGCCATCCGCCTCTGCGACCGACATCAGCAGCAGGGAGTCTGGGTACCGAGCCCTGGCCCCCGCCCTGCGACTAGTGCAGTGGCCGACCAAGTTCAAGCCAGACATGCCGCCGCGTTACGACGGCTCGGCAGACCCGGCGCCGTTCCTGCAGACGTATGAGGAAGCCGTTCTCAATGCCGGAGGCGATGGCCGGATCATGGCCAAGTGATTCCCCATGGCTCTCGCCGGCGAGCCACGCATCTAGCTGCTCAACCTCCCGGGGTCCACGGTGGCATCCTGGGAGGAGCTCCGCGACCGCTTCATCACGCGCTACGCGGTGCCGACGCACCACGCGGTCACGTCACTGCTGGGCGGCTCTCAAGCACCGCCTTCAGATCGCCACGTCAAGCCTTTCTTCCGTCAGATTAGGGCAGCCTCCAAGTGCCCGGGGGCTCCACCGGGTTGGGCTACGCCGGAGGCCGACCTCACCTTCGGTTCAGAAGACCACCCTGGCTCCACCACCGGCTCTGGCATGCTCCCAATGCTCTGCACGCCTACCATCTGGAACATGGCCGTCACCAAGACCCTCATCGATGGTGGTGCCGGCCTCAACTTGCTCTCCGTAGAAGCCTTCAGCCTCCTCCACGTGCCGCCCGAGAGGCTCAACCTCGGCAAGCCTTTTTCGGGAGTGGGCGGTGGAGCTGCCTACTCTCTGGGGCAGATCCGCCTCCCCGTCACCTTCGGCATGCGCGACAACTACCACACTGAGTTGGTGGACTTCGACGTCGCCCGCATCGGTCTCCCGTACAATGCCATACTCGGGTACCCGGCTCTTGCTCAGTTCATGGCGGCGACTCACCCGGCCTACAACCTCATGAAGATGCCAGGGAGCAAGGGCGTCCTCACTGTCAAGGGGGACACTATGGAAGCAGTCACGGCGCTCAGGCTCGCCTTCAAGACCGCGACAGCAGCACAGCCAGCCAGCGCCAGTACGCCCGAGGCCAAGGAGACCGCGCCCGCCAAGAAGAAGCAGTTGTTCACCCAAGACAAGGCGGAGACCAAGCAGGTGCCGGTTGACGAGGACGGGTCTTCAGGAGCCACCTTTACCATAGGAACCAGCCTTGACCCGGGACAAGAAGAAGCTTTCGTGAGGTTTTTGCGCTCCAACAAGGAGATATTCGCGTGGGAGCCCAATCAGCTGGTAGGGGTCCCAAGAGAGGTGATCCAGCATCATCGAAGGGTGTGCCCCAACATGTGCCCCGTGAAGCAGCGGGCAAGACAGTAGTCCACAGAGAAGCAGGCCTTCATTGTCCAAGAGACGCGCAAGCTAGAGGCAGCAGGTACCATCCGAGAGGTTTGATACCCCGAATGGCTGGCGAACCCTGTCGTGGTACTGAAGAAAGGTGGGAAGGAACGGATGTGCGTATACTTCACCAACCTTAACAAAGCTTGCCCCAAAGATCCGTTCCCCCTTCTGCGCATCGATCAAATCGTCGACTCCACCGCCGAATGCGAGTTGTTATGTTTCCTGGATGCGTTCTCTGGATACCATCAAATCAAGATGGCGGTGGAGGATGTGGAGAAGACGGCCTTCCTGACACCGTGTGGGGTGTACTGCTACACCTGCATGCCCTTCGGCCTATGCAACGCGGGCGCAACCTTTTAGCGGCTGATGCACATCGCCTTGGGGCGGCAGCTCGGCAGGAACACAGAGGCCTACGTTGATGACATAGTGGTCAAATCTTGCGAGGCGAAGACGTTGATTCAAGACTTGGAGGAGACCTTTGAGAGCTTGCTCCGGGTGAACTTGAGGCTTAACCCGGAGAAGTGTGTGTTTGGCATCCCCTCTGGTAAGCTACTAGGGTTCCTTGTATCCCACAGAGGGATCGAGGGGAACCCAGAGAAGATCAAGGCCATCGAAGACATGAGCCCACCACAGACCCTCAAGGAGAGGCAAAAGCTGGCAGGACGAGTGACCGCGTTAGGGCGTTTCATCTCCAATCTTGGCGAGCGCGCCTTGCCCTTCTTTAAGCTCATGAAGAAGAAGGGCCCCTTCGAGTGGACCCCGGAGGCCGACCAGGCCTTCCAAGACCTCAAGAAATACCTCACCAGCCCTCCGGTGATGGTGGCATCACGACCTCTTGAGCCTTTGGTACTTTACCTTGCCGCCACCCCGTACTCCGCCAGCGCGGCGCTGGTGGCGGTTCGCGCGGAGCGCCAAGAGAAGGGTGCGCCAGGCCAAGCTAGAGCTGATGCAGCGTAGGGTCAGGAAGGCGCGGCAGAGCCGTCAGCGGTGGAAGACCAAGCTCAGCAGGGCAACATCACAGAAGCTCCCGAGGACGGTCAGATCTCAGGAAACCCTCCACCTCAGGATACGCCACAATCTCCACAGGACCCGAGCCTTAACAGTGTGCCAGCCCTCGTCGAGCACCCGGTGTACTTTGTTAGCACCGTACTGCGGGACGCGAGGACACACTACCCCATGCCGCAAAAGCTGCGACATTACTTCCAAGGGCACCCCATCAAGGTCGTCTCATCTTACCCATTGGAGAGGGTACTCAGGAGCCCAAACTCGGCCGGAAGGGTCGCGGAATGGAACATCGAGCTGCAAGCATTCCAGCTGGAGTCCATGTCGGAGTAAATGACCACGGGTAGCCTAGCCGGCTCCCCCTGGGACTTCTGAAAAAATTATGAGCCAATCAAGCCCTCCAACATCCAAGACGCGGGGCCGTCTTCCCCCTGCCGGCTGACTCTCAGGCCGGCTACCAGGAGGCGGCCCAGCCATAAAACCTACAGGAAGAAGGCCACAAGAGGGCCGACTCCTAAGGAGCCGGCCACAAGAGGGCCGACTCCGCGAAGCCGGCCGCGAGAAGGCCGACTCCAAGAAGCCGGCCCCCCAGCAGGCGGCCAAGGCCGCACCATTAGAATCTGCACCCACATAACGGTGATGAGATGGGGCGTGGCTACAGTGAAGCCTGCCACCCCCACATCCCGGAGCGCGCATGGCCACAGTGCGCCGTACGGGGCGGCCATCACCCGTCCGGTGCGGCACTGTTGCCATGTTGACCATGATGTCACCGACGACAGGTTGTCGGTACGACCCGCAGGCGGCGGGCCCCTCCGGTCAGAGAGATGCCCGAAGGCGGCTCGGCCTCCCCCAGTCGGCCTGAGATATGGCCGGCTTCCCATAGCCGGCTTGCTCCCTCCCTCGAAGGAGGCGCCTCATTAAGGAGACCAGACATGGTAAGGCTACAGTGATCGCCGCCAAAGCGGCGGCACTGTAGCCATGCTTACCCTTACAAAGCCCTCGTCATCAGGATTGAGGCAACAGTAACCAGCCCCCGACAAGGCCCTCAGCGGTGGGGCCAGCTTGTCGACCAAGAAGCCGGCAGCCGGCGGGACCCACCAGTCGGCGGGCCCCAACGGCTGGCGGAGAAGCCGGCGAATGTAGACACTGACGGCTAGGGCCCGCTCCCAGCCGGATTACCATTTTACCCCCGGGGGGTAGGCCTATATAAACCCCCCAGGGCACCCATGCAAAGGGTTGATCTCTTAGAGTTTTAGACACCACATAGAGAGAAGAGGAGAGCTATCCGTGTCCTTCTTCTTCCTCTCTGTCGGTGTCAAAACCAGCGGATCTCGAGTAGGGGGTCCCGAACTGTGCGTCTAGGCGGATGGTAACAGGAGACAAGGGACACGATGTTTTTACCCAGGTTCGGGCCCTCTCGGTGGAGGTAAAACCCTACTCCTGCTTGATTAATATTGATGATATGGGTAGTACAAGAGTGTATCTACCACGAGATCAGAGAGGCTAAACCCTAGAAGCTAGCCTACGGTATGATTGTTGTTCGTCCTACGGACTAAAACCCTCCGGTCTATATATGCACCGAATAGGGTTAGGGTTGCACAGAGTCGATTACAATGGTAGGAGATCTACATATCCGTATCGCCAAGCTTGCCTTCCACGCCAAGGAAAGTCCCATCCGGACACGGGACGAAGTCTTCAATCTTGTATCTTCATAGTCCAGAGTCCGCCAAAGGTCATAGTCCGCTATCCGGACACCCCTAATCCAGACTCCTCAAGAGCCCTCGAACCAGGCTTCAATGACGACGGTCTGCACGATATTGTCTTCGCATTGCAAGGCGGGTTCCTCCTCCGAATACTTCATAGAAGATTTTGAACACAAGGATAGTGTCCGCTCGCAAAATAAGTTCCACATACCACCGTAGAGATAATAACATTTACACAAGTTCAATCACGACGTGTTCCGCAAAGATGACATCACACCACAGCCAAGCCTTTATTGAATCGTTTTCCTTGCCCCACCTCGGTAGCGTTTAGCGAGGCGGTTTCCTTGGCACGTCCTGTCAAAGTAGAGATCGTGTCCCCTTATTCCGGGATCCTCATCAATACGGGCGTGGGTAACCCAACCGTGCCATTGATTACGACGCATGGGAGACAAGCGAGTTTTATCAGGCCGGTGGGGACGCATAGCTTTGTCCGTCCATATAAGGGGATAAGGATCCACTTTTTCACACACTCCTTCTTCCTCCTTTGCTTATCCATTTCCGCGCACTCGAGCTCCAGCGCCCAAGTCCGCATATCCCACCTCAACCTTCTCCAACTATGTCCGAAGCGGGAGGCAAGTGGATGGCCTCCTCCATCACGGAGGGGCACATCAAAAAGCTGCGGAAGGCCGGATACTTGTCCGACGACATCGCACATAGGCTCCCCAACGAGGGGCAGCTCATCCCCACCCCCAGGCCCCATGAGAGGGTGGTGTTCCTCCCCCACTTCCTCCACGGACTAGGGTTTCCACTTCACCCATTTGTCCGGGGGCTCATGTTCTACTACGGCCTAGATTTCCACGATCTGGCCCCGAATTTTATCCTCAACATCTCGGTGTTTATCGTCATGTGCGAGGCCTTCCTCTGCATCCAGCCCCACTTCGGCCTATGGCTGAAGACCTTCAATGTCAAGCCGAAGGTAGTGGGCGGCCGCCAAGCGGAGTGCGGAGGTGCCATGGTGGGCAGGATGGCCAACGTCCTATGGCTCGAGGGCTCCTTTGTGGAGATCATAAAGGGGTGGCAACCGGGGTGGTTCTACATCACCGAGCCGCGTGACTCTCAATGGGTGGCGGCCCCCGAATTCCGATCTGGCTTCCCCACACGGCTCTCCTCATGGAAAGAGACGGGCCTGACATGGGGTAATTCGGAAGAGCTGGTCGGACTCCAAACCTGCGTCCGAAACCTGGTGGATAAGAATCTCAAGCTTGTCAACGTAATCCAGGTGATGCTCATCTGCCGGATTCTCCCATGCCAGCAACGGGCCTTCAACTTGTGGGAGTTTGATCCGCACAGCACGAACCTTGAGCGGCTCTTCGACACTACGCACGAAGATGCGAGGAAGGTGCCTTTTTCAAGGGCGCGAAGCTCCGCATCCGCCATCAAGATCGCGGATTCAACTCGCAGCATCAAGCCAGCGAGGTAAGTTATTTTACCCTTTATAGGACTCTTTTTTATAGTTTGACTCTATGCGGGATCTAAAACTCCCTCACCTTTGACAGGACTGGCTGAAGACGTCCGGACAGATCAACTGTCCGGCTCCCTTCCCAGAAGACCCAGCGGACGCCCGGTTGACGGGTGTAGCGACCTGACCCAAAATCGGTCAAATCTCTGTGTCTGTACCATCCCAAGATCATGCTGGTACTCACAGTACATTGATAAAGTAATCAAAGTTCAATCACACCTGAATATCATTAAACGATTCTCATATAGATTCTTTATTACAAGGGAATAAATTCGGCTCAAGGCCAACTCATGAGAAATAAACTAATAACACTGCGGAAGCGTCGAAGATAAGCGAGTCCATCCGACTCCAAAGGGCAATCGCCAAGCGCGGAGCGTAGCCTCACTCCTGATCGGAATATATCTCTGCAACATAATACGTTGCAGCCATGTAGGTCAGCTTTTGGAATAAGCTGGCAAGTCATGAAGAACAACAATAATAAACTTACTATCACTATATGCATTTTGGCTGTGGAGCTCTAAGTTTCATCCTTTTGCGAAAAAGCAAATTTTATCCTTCTACAGTGGACTTGCTTGCAAATTACTACAATTGTTGGTAGTTATTGAGATGGTTCCGCCAACCAATATCTCGTTCCCAATTATTAAGTCATAAAACCCCTCAAATTGATTCATTAGTTTTAGTGTTGAGATATCCGAATACTTCCAAGTTCCAGAGGCTCAAATGTCCGTAACCGGGGACACGGCTAATCGGTTAGATCTTTAACTCTGCAGAGGGTTGCGCACTTTCCCCGCAAGAATCATTCCCTCCTTTAAAGTCTTCGCACTTCATGGTGTTTGAAGACGGGACGAATGAAACAGGGTCTTCCAAAGAGTTCTTCCGCCACCTTGGTACCCATCCAATCCTACCGTTCTTCTACTTCTCGTAGTACCGCCCAGCCAGCGTCACTACTAGGGTCAACCCAGCCAGAGCCCATAATGGCTTGCGGCTGCACTGTAAGCTTCGGTCATGGGGCATCCATCCTTCTCTTCGTGGCTGGGTGAAGCTTTCCATGAGGATGTCATGGCGCTTCTCCATGCATCCCGCCACCACTGGGTGCTCCAGGTGCCCGTCAACAAATCCTCCACCCAAGAGTGATTTCAAGTCCATCTTGATCATTGTAGTTCATGGGGTTGTCATCATCATTGACTCTCACATCTTGCTTATGAATTTCACTCAACCCAAAACCCGTCTACGAGCATAGCAAAGTAACTACTACGTCCCGGGGTCATGGTAACAAGGGGATTGGTTCATCCTACCACATGATACTACTCAAGTTTAATGACTTCAAGATTTCACTACTGCATGCATGGTGAGGTGGTGACAACTACTAATGCACAAAAACATAGGTATAGAAATAACATGATCAAAACTTGCCCTGCTGATGATCCTCGTAAGCTAAAGAGTCGTAGTAGCAAGCTTCGCACTCCGGAAACTCTACCGAGACAAACAATAACACAATAAGCACGAAGTAATAGGATCACCTAACACAACATAACAAAAGTAACATAACACAACAAAACAATCAAAACCAAAACCAAAAGAAAAACTCAAAGAAAAACCACTCAAAGTTTTTCCTACTCCAAACAATAACTAAAATAGTTTTTATATAACAAAAATTCCTTAATATAACCTAATCATGATTTTAAGTTAACTTAACAGAAAAGGTTTCACTAAGCAACTAGGAGCAAAAAGAATTAATTAAAAAGCTATTATAAAACTCATTTTAGGCCTAATCCAATTTCCATTAAGAAAAATAAATTAAAACTTTTATTAATTATAAATAAAAGTTCATCTACTAAAGTGACAGAAACTAACCTAGAATAACTAATCACAAGTTAAAAATAAATTCATTTTCTAATTAAAATATTAGGAAAATAGGAACTAGTTAATTAATTAGGATTAATAGGATTCTGCTTAAAACTAATTATTCATTAATCCTAAAATACCCAAGCTAATTTTTATGGTTTGGCAATGACAAAATAAAGTTGGGGCAAAAAGAATCATGCAAAAATAATTTTTCTAACTCAAGTTATAGCAGATTTACTATTCTGACTAAAACTAAAATAAAGTAATTTTAGTTATTTTTAACATAGTTAAATATATATTCTACAGAAACTACATAAAATTTGCAACCCAACAAAAAAAGAATCACTCAAAAATATTAAACAGAATAAAAGATATGAATTTTTGAAAACAGAAACTATTCTGCTAAAACAGAAAATCAAAATAAAAGAAAAAGGCCTAATGGGCCTATACTGTGCCCTGAGCGTGATTTAGTCTAAATGGGCCTCGGGTTAAAACTAAAAACGGGCCGGCTAATTGACTAAAACCCTAACTAATAAACCGGACGAACCGGCCGGTTCTTTTAATAAAATCATACCCCTCCGGGGGTTCTAATCCTAGCCACTCGTTTGAGATCGGACGGGGGAGGGTGTTTTCCGGTGGCTTACCGGAGTCCGGCGACGCGGGCGGGCGGTGGCGTAGAGGGCTTGGGGCTTCGAAGGCCGGGAGGTCCGGGAGTCGCCGTGCTTGGAGTGGGAGGTCGGGGAGTGGTTCGGTGGGGTCGGGGGTGGTCGGGGAGGGGTAGGGCGTCGACGGCGGCGACTTTGGCGGCGGTGTGAGCTCGGGTCTCCGGCGTGCTTCGGGAGAGAGAGGGAGAGGGGCTCCGGCGAGGCTAGGGGGGGAATGGGGTGCGGGGGCTCCGACTTTTATAGCCAGGGGGTCGGCCTCGCTTGGGGGATCGGGCGATCGGGGATCCGGATCGCCGGGATCCGCGATCTCCATGAAGCGCGGCGTCGGGCGAGGGGAAGAAGATGGGGCGGGGCCCACGGGTCAGAGAGAGAGAGGGAGGTGGGGTTCGAGCGGGTGGCCGAGGCCAACGGGTTGGTCTTGAGGGGTGGGCAGCTCGGCTCGGCTGGCTGGCTGGCAGTGGGCTGGGGTTGGGGCTGGCCGGGCGGGTGGAGTGGGTGGCCAGCTAGGCACAGGGTGGGGTGGTTTGGCTGGCGCCTGGGGTTTAAACTTTATTTTTTAAATAAAACAAAACAGAAATAAAACAATATCTGTAAATATTTTATATAGGGTATATATATACCAAAATGATCAGGGGAATATTCCCTTTCATTTGAACATTTTTCCAAGGGAAAAATCCAAACTTTATAAAATCCATTTTCTTCAAATTCAAATAAAATTCAGATTTGAATTCAAATCTTTTGGCAATGTTTTCTTCTGATATTTTTGGAGTGTCATGTTTGCTCCTCTCATACTTTTGATCAAGTATTTATCAGGCTTAGTTTTTGAAATGATTCCCACATGCCAAAGTTTGAAATTCAAATTCAAAACTCAAAATTCTCTGAAACTTCAAATGGCATTCAAATTCAAACAGGATGCATAGGATGCTTAGCTATAATTGTAAAACATTCCAAATAGGAAATTTGGGATGTTACAAACCTACCATTTTAAGGTGAATCTAGCCCTCGAGATTCGGGTTGGCTAGCAAATAGGTGCGGGTGGTCTCAAGAAGATCTTCTTCGCTCCTGTGTGGCTTCTTCCTCGGTGTAGTGACTCCACAAGACCTTGCAAAATTTGATGACCTTGCTGCGGGTGACTCGCTTGCAGTCTCGAGAATTCGGACGGGTTTCTCCTTGTAAGTCGATCACCGCTGTTGTATGGCCTCTAGGGGCATGTGTCTCTCAACGGAACATCGGCCATGTCGGCATGGCACTTCTTCACCGAGAAACATGGAAGACATCATGAACTCCGGACAATCCTTCCGCAATTCCAACTTGTATGCAACTTCTCCACGACGCTCGAGGATTTTGTAGGGCCAATGAATCGGGTGCTAACTTTCCTTGACACCAAACCTCTTGATTCCACGAAGTGGAGACACACGAAGATATGCTCGGTCTCCCACTTCGTAAGTCACTTCCTTGCGCCATCGTCGGCATAACTCTTACGTCTCGATTGTGCTATCTTGAGCCTGTCTCGAATCAGCTTGACTTTCTCTTCGAATCCTTGATAAGGTCGGAACGAAAAGTGATCGATCTCCAACACTATCCCACAAAGAATGGTGTTCGCACCTCCTTCCTTATAGAACTTCGAAGGGCCATCTTCAAACTGGATTGATAACTGTTGTTGTATGAGAACTCTGCGATGGCAAATTATCATCCCAGCTAGACCCATAGTCTAGCACACAAGCTCTCAACATGTCTTCCGTAATCTGATTGACTCTCTCGGTCCGTCCATCCATCTGCGGATGAAAAGCTGATCAATTCCAGCCTCGCACTCCAAAGTTTCATGCAACTGCTTCCAAAACTTTGAGATAAACTGCGTTCCTCTATCGACACGATTTTCCTCGGAACTCCATGCGGACATACGATCCTGGTCATGTATATCTTGGCCAACTTGGCACTGGTATAGGTAGTCTTCACGGAATAAAGTGAGCTACCTTGGTCAAACGATCAACCACTACCCAGATAGAATCATAAACTGAACGGGTCCCGGTAATCTGTGATGAAATCCATACCAAGTTTCTCCCATTTCCAATCGGGGAATCGCAAAGGTTGAAGTAACCCTGCTGGCTTCGATGTTCTGCCTTTACACGCTGGCAAACATCGCATCGCTACGCACTCGCAATATCCTTCTTCATACCGCCCACCGAAACTTTGCTTCAAATCCAGGTACATCTTGGTGTTGCCGGGGTGAATCGAGTACGGTGAATCATGAGCTTCCTGAAGAATTATCTTCCTGAGCTCGGGATCATTGGGCACATAAATACGATCCTCGAACCATATAGTTCCATGTTCATCCTTACGGAATCCTTTAGCTTTTCCTTCATCCATCTTTTGCTTAATCTCATCAATTTCCTTGTCCGACTTCTGGGCTTCACGAATCCTTTTGGTCAAGGTGGACTGAACTTCCAGAGTTGCAACAAATCCTTTCGGAACTATCTCCAGTCGGAGATCTCTGAGGTCATCAACTAACTCCTGGGGTAATCCTCCTGCTGTAAGAGTATTCACATAACTCTTACGGCTCAAAGCATCTGCTACAACATTAGCTTTACCGGGGTGGTAATGTAATCTCATGTCGTAGTCCTTTATCAACTCTAGCCATCTCCTCTGCCTGAGGTTTAATTCCTTCTGCGTGAAGATATATTTCAAGCTCTTGTGATCTGTGTAGACATCACAACGGTTTCCGATGAGGAAATGTCTCCAGGTCTTGAGTGCATGCACTACACTGCTAACTCCAAATCATGCGTGGTATAATTCATCTCATGAGGCCGAGCTGTCCGGAGGCATAAGCTACAACCTTACCTTCCTGCATCAATACTCCTCCGAGTCCTTGACGAGAAGCGCCACAATAAACCTGGTATTCCTTGTGTATGTCCGCAAAATCAACATCGGGGTGACCAACCGTTTCTTCAATTCCTGAAAACTGGCTTCACATTCCTCGGTCCAAACATACTTGGCTTCCTTCTTCAACAGCTCACCATGGGCTTGGCAATCTTCGAGAAGTTCTCAATGAACCTCCGATAATATCCTCGCGAGTCCGAGAAAACTGCGGATCTCCTTGATCGAGGTGGGTGATCGCCAATCGGTGACTCGATTCAACCTTGGCGGGATCAACTGCTATTCCTTCTCCTGAAATAACATGTCCGAGGAATCCAACTTCCTTCACCAAAATTCACATTTGCTGAACTTGGCATACAACTGATGTTCTCAAGTTTCTCCGTAACTAGACGCAAATGTTCCTTATGCTCTTCCTCGCTCTTGGAGAAAATCAATATATCATCGATGAACACCACGACAAACTTGTCCAGATATTCCATGAACACCTTGTTCATCAAATTCATGAAGTATGCAGGAGCATTAGTCAATCCAAATGACATGACGGTATACTCATATAAACCATACCAGTAGTGAATGCTGTTTTGGGTATATCCTTTTCACGAATCTTCAATCGATGATACCTCGATCAAGATCGATCTTAGAGAATACCTTGGCTCCAACAAGCTGATCAAACAAGTCATTGATCATCGGCAAAGGGTACTTGTTCTTGATGGTTACTTCGCTCAATGCACGATAATCCACAACCATCCTCAAGCTTCCATCCTTCTTCTCTACCAAAAACTGG
>JAHIAM010000916.1:0-27057 GCA_021605205.1 Aegilops longissima
GGCCTCAGATTTCGTGAAAAAACGTTACCGCCACCGACAGCTTGGACCCACTAGCTATATTTTCGCACGCAAGGAATTGCCTCCTTATTACGCACAAAAAATGAATACTCCCCCTGTTAGCTGGGACCCAGTATAGTGGCAGGCTGACTTGTGGGCCTACTAAGTTGACGGGGACGGAGGGCTTTGTCAACTTAGTCAATATGCACGATTCTAGCTCCAGTGACCATATGATGTCCATGCAACGGCCGTAGTGCTTCTTCAACCTCTGGTCTTCTTACTCCAGCCGCCCAAACCAGCGTCGGTCGTGCCTCGTGCTCCTGCCTCCCGTGGCCGGCTGCGATGCGGCGGCGGCCTCACCGCCCCCTACTACTCCCACCGCTGGCCAAGCCATCCCTCTACTCACCCACACCCCCTGTTATTCTGTGGCGACGACAGGCTCACACCGCAGCGAACCAGTGAGCCCTCGTACTCCTCTACGCGTGGGCATCCACTGCCGCGTCTTCCCGGCTTCGCGTCGTCCCCTTCCTAGGCCTCGTCGTCGTCCACCGCCCTGGTGCTCTCGGCGCGGCGTGGTCAACGTGGTCAAGGAACAACTTCCATCGGACGTGGACTGTACGTGGAGAGGCTGACAGCTGGGTCCACGGCCGCAGCAAGGAAGTGCCTGACAGTCGGGACCCACCTGGTCAAAGCGTACGTAGCGTTGTCATTCTGGTCGCGAACGTGTACATACATATATACTGGTGGATGTAGAGGTGCGCACGTGTCGTAGTAGAGGCGCGCACGTAGCATGTACACGTACGTACAACGGCCAGGGTGCAAGAAAGAAAATACGGCCACGTATGTGTACATACGGGCGGGGTCTTGAACGCCTACTCGCACATACGTACGGCCAGGGCTCGTGTATATGGCTAGGTCGGAACGGAGAAACAGCGTCGTCGTCGTGTTCATGGGGAGGCAACGGAATGCGTCGTGTTCACGGGGAGGCAACGGAATGCGTCATGTTCATGGGGAGGCAACGGAATGCGTCGTGTTCATCGGGAGGCAACGGAACGCGTGGGAGCCAACCGGCTGGGTCGGAACGGAATGCGTGGTCGTGTTCATCGGGAGGGCTCGGACGGAACAGGCGATGGAAACGAGGCTTGGCGTACCGCAAAACGGAGGAAACGGACCTCCTACGTTCGGAACGGGGTCCTGTTGATCGGGAGGGGTGTGGCGTACCGCAAAACGGAGGAAACGGACCTCCTACGGTCGAAACGGGGGTCTCGTTGATCGGGAGGGGTGTGGCGTACCGCAAAACGAATGAAACGGACCTCCTACGGTCGAAACGGGGGTCCTGATGATCGGGAGGGGTGTGGCGTACCGCAAAACGGACGAAATGGACCACCTACAGTCGAAACGGGGGTCCTGTTGATCGGGAGGGGTGTGGCGTACCGCAAAACGGACCTCCTACGGTCGAAATGGGGGTCCTGTTCATCGGGAGGGGTGTGGCGTACCGCAAAACAGGACTCCACAGGATACTGTTCATCTCCACCGTCGACCTCCTCCAGCATCCTCGGGCTACCGTCGACCTCCTCCATCCTCCACGGGCTCCTGTTCATCCAGCCTCCACCGAGCGCTACTCCCGGCCATTGCTCAACCACCCTCCACCGCTCTCTGCTCATCCAGCCCTCCACACCACGGGTCCTGTTCAACCACCCTCCACGGGCACCCCTCCACCGCTCTCTGCTCATCCAGCCCTCCACCACACCACGGGTCCTGTTCATCCAGAGGCAACGCCACCGCCACTGCTCATCCAAACCCCCCGCAACGCCACTCGCTCATCCTAGAGGCAGCATCGATCGGCTTCATTAGTAGCGAGCGGCGAATCACTCGATCGGGTTCGATTAACACCATCGATCGATCGCCGAGTTCAGAACGTAGCCTGCGGTGCAATCGCCGGGTTCGATTAGAGCCCAACGCCTCGCTTCGGGTTGATTAGAGCCAACGCCGCACACACACGCCAGACGCGTGTACGAGAAACGCACATCACTCGGCCCCCGACCTCCCACCGTAACCGGGAACTCCCCGAAATTTTCCTTGCCCTCGCTTCTATCACGGTTTTTTCCATCATGGACGGCCCAAAGAATGTCATGCAGCTGCGTCTCTGGCCCGCCCAGGACGAAAAGCCCATTTTCTATCATGATTTTTTGTCATAGAAGTAGGAGCCCACCACATCTATGATGATACCGGGTTATGTCACAATTATCGTCATAGAAGTGTCATATGTATGACAGAAAAAAATTCGTTCGGATCAAAATGTCATGGATGTGTCTTTTTTTGTAGTATTAGAGCTTACTTCATTTTGGAGAAGAAGAAGAAAATAGAAGAAGAAGAAGAAGAAGAAGAAGAAGAAGAAGGAGAAAAGAAGAACTTCTTCTTCTTCTTTTCTTCATATTCCTTCTTTTCTTCCTCTTCCTTGATTATCTTCATCTTATTATGTCATTTGTTGACTAAATAGGCTAAATTATGTCATAAATGGACTAAATAGGCTAAATAAGAAGAAAAATGCCATTTTTTAGCTTACCTAGCTAATTATGCCATTTTTGACATAACTACGCATTTATGAGATATAACTTAGAGCTTACTTCATTTTGGAGAAGAAGAAGAAGAAGAAGAAAACTAGAAGAAGAAGAAGAAGAAGAAGAAGAAGACTAGAAGAAGACTAGAAGAAGAAGAAGAAGGAGGAGGAGGAGGAGGAGAAACTTCTTCTTCTTCTTCTTTTCTTCCTATTCCTTCTTTTCTTCCTCTTCCTTGATTTTCTTCATCTTATTATGTCATTTGTTGACTAAATAGTCTAAATTATGTCATAAATGGACTAAATAGGCTAAATAAGAAGAAAAATGCCATTTTTTAGCTTACCTAGGTAATTATGCCACTTTTTTTACCTAACTAAGCATATTATGCCATTTTTGATATAACTTAGAGCTAACTTCATTTTGGAGAAGAAGAAGAAGAAAACTAGAAGAAGAAGAAGAAGAAGAAGAAGAAGAAGGAGGAGGAGGAGGAGGAGGAGGAGGAGGAGAAGAAGACTAGAAGAAGAAGAAGAAGAAGAAGAAGAAGAAGAAGAAGTCCTATTCCTTCTTTCCTTCGTCTTCCTTGATTTTCTTCATCTTATTATGTCATCTGTGGACTAAATAGGCTAAATTATGTCATAAATGGACTAAACATGCTAATTAAGAAGAAAAATACCGTTATCACGGAGGTGTAGGAATGGTCGGGGCTGCGCCAGTGCCAGACGGAGGTGAAGGACCGGTCGGGGTTCTGGCATTGGCAGAAGGAGTGGTGGATGCTTGTCGGGAGCCATGCTGCACCAAAGATCATTTCCCATAATGTCTCGTTAGCAAGTTCGCAAACTGAAATGTGAATAGTAGTAAGCAACGACCATTCAAATCAAACTCACCGTGGTCGCCGGAGCAATCTGGGGCATCGGCGGAGGGGCCTGACCATTTTTCTCGCACAAGCTCTGCACATTTGGTTCTCACGAGTCAGTCATATTAGATAGTAATGTGGACATTACGTGCATGATTGGGCTAATATGCACGAGAAACATACCACGATGAGCTCGTATAGGGCCCAGTTAGCGATGTCATTCCGGTTCCTCTCCTCCTCCAACAGCTTAGCCGTCCTCTCCTCCATCTCCCTCTCCCTCTCCTCCGCCTCCCTTTGTGCCTTCCTTTTTTGCCTCCTCCACAAGCTCCTTCGTCTTCAATCTCTCTTTATCAACAATAGCCTGCAACACACCACTCCTCGTTAGCATTGTAATCATCGACGGATGCACACACAATGAAATGGAGGAAAGGTGAGAGAGTCCGTATAACTAACCGCCATGGCTATCTCCGCGGGCCGTGCACGAGGTGTTATCTTAGGATCAGAGCTACTCAGGCGCTTTTTGATCTGCGGGAGAGTCTTAGGAAACGTATCAGTCCATCACCAATGGCTAGAGAGCCATGGGACCTCCCGCCACCAGATATCATCACCAGCTCTGTATCAAAAGGATCCTGGCTCGGGTTAAAGTTCTCCCCTTTCCTCGCCTTCCCCTCATGTCTGTACTTCACAAGCTTGTGGTGGGAGGTCTTGTTGGTGAAGCTCTCTGGATCATCTAGGTCAGACTCCATGAATGGCTTGGCCTTCATGTACGGGGCCATATGGGCCATGCCATAGAGGTCGAACAGACCTGTCATAGGCTTCTTGTGGTGGTGCGCCTGAGAGAGAGGAACAAAATATTAGCATATTTAGGCATTCTATAGAGCTATCTAAGGTTATTATGTCATTTTAGAGCTAATTATGTCATGAATGAACTAGCTAAGATTAGTTTAGGTCGTTATTGAGCTATCGAAGGTAGTTATGCCATTTTTAACTGACTAAAGCATATTAAGTCATTTTATAGAGCTATCTAAGGTTATTATGTCATTTTAGAGCTAAATATGTCATAAATGAACTATCTAGCATGAAGAATTAATTGCATGAATCATGTAGCAAACCACATACCCAGTTCTCCCCGTACTCAAACAGGTTGGAGCTCACTTGATGGTGTGGCACACCTTCCATTTGGTCGTGCTTATCCTTGGCCCTTTGGTGTTTGACTTTCCATTGGGCAGAGCACCACGCATCCACCAACGCCTCCCAACCGTCCATCTTATCCACACACCATCTCGGGGGCATATAAGTGAGTCAAGAGAAATTTCAGCGCTACGCCTACGAATCAAATCAAGAAAACTAAGTTCAAGGCCTTAAGAATAGGTAATTACCTGCATGTACTTCTCCTTACTCAAAAACTTGTCGCGACACTTCTGCTTGCTCCTCCTAATACCCTTCGAGGCGTAGTAGTCTCGAACAGCCTGCACCCGAGCCTCGTGCCTTAAGTTCGGAAGTAGGCGCTTGCACTCGTTTTCGACAACCATACACGCGGCCTCCTGCTCTCCCCCTGAAACCCTGTAGAAGGTCTGCAATCAAACAAGACAATACTGATTAGTACAATCACTAGGTAGTGTTGATTTTTAATTCCGTAAAGGATAAATTACCCAAAACCGACGGAACACAATGTCGGCCACCGTCTCGCACAAGACACCGTCGACCCTCTCCTCCGATGGGGCCGGGGCAACCGAGTATAGCTCCCAGGTCAGTGCTAGCAGTGGAACCTGACCCTCACTGGGCAACGTGACCCACCCAGGGAAGTGCTGCCGGCAAAGCACACCAAGGACCTGGTTGGGCCTATGGGAACCACGGGGGCGTACACAGCCCCTGCAGTATGACAAGGCCAACGCATTAGATATTAATTTGAAGGAACATGAAGGCAAAAGGTTAAAAAATAGTAAATGCACTTACTTCAACCCTTTAGGCGCAATCAACCACCTCTGGTCGGGGGTCGTTGGCACGGGCGGGAGCTTTGTACAGCCACGCTTGTAGACCTTCTTGCCCTTCTCAACCAGCTTGTCGTTGCTGTAGCTATCATCTGAAAAGGTATCCTTGCTACCATCCTCCGAGCCATTAGCCTCCGGAGTCTCGTGGGCCGAAGACCCCGTGATCGGAGTCTTCTGAGACAAAGACTATGGGACCAGACTCACGTGGGGCGAAGAATCGGCGACCCGAGTCTGGTCGGGGGAAGGATCAGCGACCGAAGGCTCATGGACCGGAGTCCAAGACGGGTCCACCTCAGACGGAGCACTCCTGTGGTCGGGTGAATCAGCTGAGGGTGGCGGCGAGGAAGGCGTAACAACCTTCCTACCTCTCCCGCTGCCACGTCCACCTCTAGTAGGCTTCTTCGTCCTCCCCCGACCTCTCCCAGCCGAAGAAGAAGCGCACGCCACAGTTGTCTGCATACTATCTAGCAGCGCTCTCCGGAGGGGCTGGGCTGGATTAATGGAACCACCCCTCCCAGTAACGCTCGCAGGAGGATCGGGGTGCTCTGGACCCTTGCCCACCATCCTGTCAACACCTTCAATGACGAAAAGTAAACGAAATTAGTACAACATAAAAAATTTGGATACCTGACATGAACATAATAATATGTATATAATTTAAGTGTATCTAATAAAAATACACCCGATCAACACAAATATATATGGGGTCGGGGTGTGGTGTCAGGGTGTCGGGGGTCGGGGTCGGGGTGTCGTGCCGAGGTGTTGGGGTGTCGGGTGTCGGGGTGTGGGTCAGGGTGTCGTGCCGAGGTGTCGGGGTCGGGGTGTGGGTCGGGGTGTGGTGTCAGGGTGTCGGTTGGTCGGGGGTCGGGGTCGGGGTGTGGTGTCAGGGTGTCGGGGGTCGGGGGTCGGGGTCAGGGTGTCGTGCCGAGGTGTCGGGGTGTCGGGGGTCTGGTCGGGGTCTGGGTCTCTTTTTTCCTTTTCTTCTTCTCTTCTTCTTCTTCTCCTCCTCTCTTCTTTCTTCTTCTTCTTCTTCTTCTTCTTCTTCTTCTTCTTCTTCTTCTTCTTCTTCTTCTTCTTCTTCTTCTTCTTCTTCTTCTTCTTCTTCTTCTCCTCCTCCTCCTCCTCCTCTTCTATTTCTTCTTCTTCTTCTTTTTCTTCTTCTTTCTCCTCCTCCTCCTCCTCCTCCTCCTCCTCCTCCTCCTCTTCTTCTTCTTCTTCTTCTTCTTCTTCTTCTTCTTCTTCTTCTTCTTCTTCTTCTTCTTCTTCTTCTTCTTCTTCTTCTTCTTCTTCTTCTTCTTCTTCTTCTTCTTCTTCTTCTTCTTCTTCTTCTTCTCCTCCTCCTCCTCCTCCTCCTCCTCTTCTATTTCTTCTTCTTCTTCTTCTTCTTCTTCTTCTTCTTCTTCTTCTTCTTCTTCTTCTTCTTCTTCTTCTTCTTCTTCTTCTTCTTCTTCTTCTTCTTCTTCTTCTTCTTCTTCTTCTTCTTCTTCTTCTTCTTCTTCTTCTTCTTCTTCTTCTTCTTCTTCTTCTTCTTCTCCTTTTTCCTCTTCTTAAACCTAGCACTAATTAACCTAAAACGAAACAGGAAATAACTACACCTAAACCTAGCGATTCTTCTTCTCCTCCTCTTCTAATTATTCTTAGTTTTTTTCATGACTAAACATAAACCTAAAACTAAACTAAACCTAAGACCAAACTAAAAGTAATCTAAACTAAACTAAATCTAATACAAAACTAAAAGTAATCTAAACTAAAAAAACAGAAAAAACAAAAAAAGGAGAAGAGGGGTGCGGCCGAGGCTCACCTGCGGCAAGCCCATGAGCGCCGGGCGGCGGGGTTGCTCGGCAGCGGAGGGGCGCTGGACGAGCGGAGGGGGCGCCGGGCGGTGGTGGCGACGGGCCGCAGGCTTGGGCGGCGGGTGGCGCTGGCCGGGCGGTGGTGGCGACGGGCGCAGGGCTCAGGTGGCGAGGTGGCGCTGGCAGCATGGGGGGCGCCAGGCGGTGGTGGCGATGAGGCACAGGCTCCGGCGGCGGTGTGGTCACAAGGGGTTGGCGGCTGGCGGGCAGAGGGGGGCTGGCGGTGGTGGCGACGGGGCCGCATGGCTCCTAGGCAGCGGGGTGGTGCTGCGGCAGGGTGGGTGGCGGCAGCGTCTGGGCGGTGATGGTGTTCGACGGCGGCGTTGCGGGCGCTGGCGCGATTGAGTTGGGGGCACGGGCGCAGTTGAGTTTGGGAGAGAGGGGAGAGAGAGGGGGTAGGGCCGGAGAGACAGAGAGTGAGCATAGGAGGGGAGACGGCCGTTAGCTCGTCCATTTCTTTGCCGTCCGCCAGCGGACGGCAAAGGTCCAGAAGGTAGATGGCAAAGACCAGGCAGACGACAAAGAAGCTGACCTAGCCACGCCATGCCCTGTGGGGCCCACCTGGCCATTTGCCGTCTGCCTTCTAGCTCTTTGCCGTCAGCCAGCTGACGGCAAAGAAAAATCGGACGGCAAATAGACGTTTTGCCATCTGCCCATTCTTTGCCGTCCTCTTTGTGGAAGCGGATGACAAAGAGGCTCTTTGTCGTCCGCTGGCGGACGGCAAAGAGTTGGCAGACGACAAATTACCAGATTCCAGTAGTGATAGGAGACTCTCTATCATGAAGATCATGGTGCTACTTTGAAGCACAAGTGTGGTAAAAGGATAGTAGCATTGTCCCTTCTCTCTTTTTCTCTCATTTTGTTTTTTTTCTCTTTGGGCCTTTTCTCTTTTTTATGGCCTCTTTTTTTCGTCCGGAGTCTCATGCCGACTTGTGGGGGAATCATAGTCTCCATCATCCTTTCCTCACTTGGGACAATGCTCTAATAATGATGATCATCACACTTTTATTTTCTTTACAACTCAAGAATTACAACTCAAAACTTAGGACAAAATATGACTCTATGTGAATGCCTCCGGCGGTGTATCGGGTTATGCAATGAATCAAGAGTGACATGTATGAAAGAATTATGAACGGTGGCTTTGCCACAAATACGATGTCAACTACATGATCATGCAAAGCAATATGACAATGATGGAGCGTGTCATAGTAAACGGAAAGGTGGTAAGTTGCACGGCAATATATCTCGGAATGGCTATGGAAATGCCATGATAGGTAGGTATGGTGGCTGTTTTGAGGAAGGTATATGGTGGGTGTATGATACCGGCGAAAAGTGCGTGGTATTAGAGAGGCCAGCAATGGTGGAAGGAAGGAAGTGCGTATAATCCATGGACTCAACATTAGTCATAAAGAACTCATATACTTGTTGCGAAAATCTACAAGTTATCAAAGCAAAGTATTACGTGCATGCTCCTAGGGGGATAGATTGGTAGGAAAAGACCATCGCTCGTCCCCGACCGCCACTCATAAGGAAGACAATCAATAAATAAATCATGCTCCGACTTCATCACATAACGGTTCACCATACGTGCATGCTACGGGTATCACAAACTTTAACACAAGTATTCCTAAAATTCACAACTACTCAACTAGCATGACTCTAATATCACCATCTTCATATCTCAAAACAATTATCAAGCATCAAACTTCTCATAGTATTCATCACACTCATAAGATTTTTTTTTACTAATCTTGGATGCCTATCATAATTAAAGCAAATTACCTTGCTGTTTTGTAGGACTCTCAAAATAATATAAGTGAAGCATGAGAGAACAATAGTTTCTATGAAACAAATCCACCACCGTGGTCTAAAAGATATAAGTGAAGCACTAGAGCAAAAACTATATAGCTCAAAAGATATAAGTGAAGCACATAGAGTATTCTAATAATTTCCTAATCATGTGTGTCTCTCTAAAAAGGTGTGTACAGCAAGGATGATTGTGGAAAACTGGCAAACAAAGACTCAAATCATACAAGACGCTCCAAGCAAAACACATATCATGTGGTGAATAAAAATATAGCTTCAAGTAAAGTTACCGATGGACGAAGACGAAGGAGGGGATGCCTTCCAGGGCATCCCCAAGCTTTGGCTTTTTGGTGTCCTTAGATTATCTTGGGGTGCCATGGGCATCCCAAGATTAGGCTCTTGCCACTCCTTGTTCCATAATCCATCAAATCTTTTACCCAAAACTTGAAAACTTCACAACACAAAACTCAACAGAAAATCTCGTGAGCTCCGTTAGCAAAATAAAACAAAACACCACTTCAAGGTACTGTAATGAACTCATTATTTATTTATATTGGTGTTAAACCTACTGTATTCCAACTTCTATATGGTTTGTAAACTATTTAACTAGCCATAGATTCATCAAAATAAGCAAACAACACACGAAAAACAGAATCTGTCAAAAACAGAACAGTTTGTAGTAATTTGTGACTAACGCAAACTTCTGGAACTCAAAAAAAATCTGACAAAATAGGGCGACCTAAATAATTTGTTTATTGATCTGTTGCAATTGGAATCAATATTTTATCACGTTCTGGTGATTTTTAACAATTTTTTTCATGAACAGAAAGTTTCTGGAATTATCAGCAAGATCAAGTAACTATTATCCAAGAAGATCCTATAGGTTTAACTTGGCACAAACACTAATTAAAACACAAAAACAAATCTAACCAGAGGCTAGATCAAAGATTTTATTCCTAAACAAAAGCAAAAAATCAAAAAACTAAAAATAAAATTGGGTTGCCTCCCAACAAACGTTATCGTTTAACGCCCCTAGCTAGGCATTGATAATTTTAATGATGCTCAAATGAAAGACAAGAATTGAAGTGCAAAGAGAGCATCATAAAACACGTGACAAACACATCTAAGTCTAACATACTTCCTATGCATAGGCATCTTATAGGAAAACAAATTATCAACGCAAGCAAAAACGAGCATATGCAAGGAAGCGGAAAGAAACAATAGCAATCTCAACATAACGAGAGGTAATTTAGTAACATGGAAATTTCTACACCAATATTTCATCTCTCATAATAATTACATGTAGGATCATAAGCAAATTCAACAAAATAGCTATCACATAAAATATTTTCAACATGATCCACATGCATGCAAAGTTGACACTCTTCCAAAATAGTGGGATTAACATTAACTAAAGGCATGACCTCTCCAAACCCATTTTCAATATTAATGCAAACATTATTATCAATCTCATATTCATCATGGGGCTTAAATAAATTTTAATGATCAGAAGAAGAATCACCCCAATCATGATCATTGCAACAAGTAGTAGACATAGCAAAACTAGCATCCCCAAGCTTAGGGTTTTGCATATTATTAGCACAATTGACGTCAAGATAATTTATAGTAAAATCATTGCAATCATGCTTTTTATTCAAGGAGCTATCGCGAATCTCTTCATATATTTCTTCATCACAATTTTCAGATTCACGAATTTCAAGCAAAACCTCATAAAGATAATCTAGTGCACTCAAATCACTAGAAATTGGTTCATCATAATTGGATCTCTTAAAGAGATTAGCAAGTGGATGAGGATCCATAAACTTTTAGCAAGCGAAGATGCAAGCAAAAAGAAAGCACATGGTAACACAAGATCAAACGGAAGAAGGGCGAAGAAAACGGCAAAGGTGAAGTGGGGGAGAGGAAAAGGAGAGGCAAATGGCAAATAATGTAATGCGAGGGATAAGGGTTTGTGATGGGTACTTGGTATGTCTTGACTTGACTTGACTTGGCTTGAATCTCCCTGGTAACGGCGCCAGAAATCCTTCTTGCTACCTCTTTGAGCACTACGTTGGTTTTCCCTTGAAGAGGAAAGGGTGATGCAGTAAAGTAGCGTAAGTATTTCCCTCAGTTTTTGAGAACCAAGGTATCAATCCAGTAGGAGATCACGCACAAGTCCTGCGCACCTACACAAACAAATAAGAACCTCGCAACCAACGCAAAAAAGGGGTTGTCAATCCCTTCACGGTCACATACGAGAGTGAGATCTGATAGATATGATAAGATAATTTTTTTGGTATTTTTATGATAAAGATGCAAAGTAAAATAAACGGCAATAAAAATAGCTAAGTGTTGGAAGATTAATATGATGGAGAATAGACCCGGGGGCCATAGGTTTCACTAGTGGCTTCTCTCAAGAGCATAAGTCTTACGGTGGGTGAACAAATTACTGTCGAGCAATTGATAGAATTGAGCATAGTTATGAGAATATCTAGGTATGATCATGTATATAGGCATCACGTCCGTGACAAGTAGACCGAAACGATTCTGCATCTACTACTATTACTCCACACATCGACCGCTATCCAGCATGCATTTAGAGTATTAAGTTCAAAAGAACAGAGTAATGCTTTAAGTATGATGACATGATGTAGAGGGATAAACTGATGCAATATGATATAAACCCCATCTTGTAATCCTCGATGGCAACAATACAATATGTGTCGTTTCCCTTTCTGTCACTGGGATCGAGCACCGCAAGATTGAACCCAAAGCTAAGCACTTCTCCCATTGCAAGAAAGATCAATCTAGTAGGCCAAACCAAACTGATAATTCGAAGAGACTTGCAAAGATAACCAATCATACATAAAAGAATTCAGAGGAGATTCAAATATAGTTCATAGATAATCTTGATCATAAACCCAGAATTCATCGGATCTCGACAAACACACCGCAAAAGAAGATTACATCGAATAGATCTCCAAGAAGATCGAGGAGAACTTTGTATTGAGATCCAAAGAGAGAGAAGAAGCCATCTAGCTAATAACTATGGACCCGAAGGTCTGAGGTAAACTACTCACACATCATCGGAGAGGCTATGGTGTTGATGTAAAAGCCCTCCATGATCAATGCCCCCTCCGGCAGGATGCCGAAAAAGGCCCCAAGATGGGATTTCACGGGTACAGAAGGTTGCGGCGGTGGAACTAGGTTTTCGTGGATGCCTCTGATGGTTTGGGGGTACGTAGGTATATATAGGAGGAGGAAGTACTTCGGTGGAGCAACGTGGGCCCCACGAGGGTGGTGGGCGCGCCTTGGGGGGTAGGCGCGCCCCCCTGCCTCGTACTCTCCACGTTGATTGCTTTATGTAGACTCCAAGTCCTCTGGATTACGTTTGTTCCGAAAATCACGTTCTCGAAGATTTCGTTCCGTTTGGACTCCGCTTGATATTATTTTTCTGCGGAACACTGAAATAGGCAAAAAAACAGCAATTTGGGCTGGGCCTCCGGTTAATAGGTTATTCCCAAAAATAATATAGAAGTGTATAATAAAGCCCATTAAACATCCAAAACAGAATATAATATAACATGGAAAAATAAAAAATTATAGATACGTTGGAGACGTATCAGCGCCGCCTGCCTCGTGGGCACCTCGTGCGCTCTTCGGACTCCGTTTTCTTGCACGATACTTCTTTCGGTCGGTAAAAATTCATTATATAATCTCCCAAAGGTTTTGACTCCTGTATCACGCAAATATCATCTGTTCTTGTTTCGAGCTGTTTTCTGTCAGGGTTGTCAAGGCCAGGCATCATGTCGTCCCCCTCCTCCAACAATGATGACAACAATGCTTGGCTAATGAAGATAGAGCGGAAGAGGGAAGAACCCATGGAGATCAACAAGGATGAAGGGATCAAGAAGGCCACGGAGGACCAATCTCCGGCAGCAGAAGACATCCTTCAACTGGATCACACACTAGTAGGAAAAAGGCTACTAGCAGCGCGGGTATCCGCGCTACTAGTATCGCGCTACAGCTAATAGTTAGTAGTAGCGCGGGGTAAACCCGCGCTACTACTAACATTTTACTAGTAGCGCGGATGTCACCGACGCTACTACTAACGGAATAGTAGTAGCGTGTCTATAGTACCACACGCTACTAGTATCCTAAATACTAGTAGCGCTCCATTTCACCCCACGCTACTACTAACTAATTAGGAATTGAAAAAATAAAATCCATCAATTCCATTTTATGCATACAATTCTAACAACTAAAAGAAGCCCAGATTTGTAATAACCCAGCAGCATTACATATCATTCCAAATCGAAGATTTATAGTAAACCAGGAGCATTAGAGCATATCCATACATCTACACTTATTGCCTAATCACTTATTCCCAGCTAGTGCAAACACAGTTGAAAGCAAACAAAAATGCATAAAAACACCAAACGGTGGCATTCTATCCCTCCAAATGATTTGCTCCCTCTCCATCCTTGCAATCATCTTTTTCTCCCTTATGTGCTTCTCCCATTTATGAATCCAAGATTTCTTTAAAGAGCAAAGAACAAATTAAATTAAATTTCAGCAGACATATATTTCCTTGCATGTTGTGATGTATAGTAGCTACGGGAATAAATATACAAAAACAAAAAAGTGAGTGATTTCTATTAACAAGAGATAGCCTATGTAATAGCTACAAACAAATGAAATTAATGTCTAGATAATATATATTGCCAACCAAGCCTAGATGAACTATATATTGCCAGGTAATAGGACATATCTAATTTTCACATTAATTGCCTTTAGTTTTCTTCAAAACTAAATACACTTAAACTTAGATCATTTCATATAGATGTTCAAAGGATAATACGGCTAAAAGAATCCAATTTCTTTGTTTTTCTGAAGTAGTTTAAAAGGAAAGCATTAACACATAATAGAAATGATTATCTGCCATAGGGTGATGCTGGACAGCTAAAAAGCTCACAACCCTGGAAAGAAGAAAGGCGCGAAAAAGGTGCGCGTTCCCTTCTAGTGACTACCATTTCTCCTCTGTGGGTTTCCTTAAAAAAACTTCTACGGCTTCATAACAACCACCAGGCAGTAAAATTGCCCTATGGATACATATTTTCCTACCATTTGGTAGACAATATGAAGATGATATATTGTGCATGTCCGGTGAGGCAAGGAGCCGGACATGCTACAAATTATGCATCCACAAACTACATTAATCTACATGCGGAAAAATAGGAAGAGAGTTAGGGAAAGCAAGTTGTTACGCACCTGTGAACAATGTCATTGTTGTGGTCGATCGCGGTCTGTCTCTCTTTACTAAAAGGCTGGCCCTTATCAATTCCTGCCGCGTCACCCACTCGCTGGCGCCTTGGCACCCTTCTTCGTTTCGCCTTATATCTTCAGTTTGGTCAAGATTACCAACTGAGTTGCATCCCTTGCTTCAGTGCAGATCGCTGACACGCTACAAGGGAGTATAAGTGACAGATGTTCTCTATGGCTTGATAACCATTGGATAACTGAATCTCTCCACAGTGCACTTCTTCAAGAGAGCCTAATTAACTAGTATCGCAACGGCCAAGTGGCTGCCGGCAGCTCAGATCATCGCACCTAGACTCGGTCTCGGCTAATCATCCGCCAATTTCATCTTTGATTTTGACATATATCTTTGTTTGCATATATTTCCCAGCTTCTTAATTAGCTAGCAGTATATAAGTACAGCCTTATACTTCTCTCCTTCATGATCTAAAAAAACACAGCCTTGGTTAGTTTAATTTCTCAGCAATTGTAGTCTACTGATTAATTACGTTGTGGGTGTAGTGAAGAGGAGCAAATTGATCAGCTGTATACTAACTGAAAGGTTAATTGAGGTAGATAGAAAGAAACCTACTGAAGGCTGCTGGAATGTAGTTTTGTTTTTTATGCTAAACCTGTAGTACACTGTACACATATATACTGTTGGAGTTTAATGTGGCATATACTGGTGAGTCCTTTTATACAGAGTTTGAATAATTTCAGTGCCAGTGCCATTACATGGTAGAGAGAGAAGAGTGGAGTGAGCATGAGTAGTGAGTTTGTATGAGTTGACACACACGCATGACTATGTACCTTAATTTCATTAATTAACGAGCAGGTTAATTTGTAGTATGATCTGCTTGATGGCTACTCAACACAGTTAACAGAATTGATGTGTGCTCTGAATTCTGATATATATCCTATGGCCAAACTATTATTACGAGTACTATATATGAGCTGCTCATCTTGGGCTGATAAATCTATAAAGCGCTCAAGCTCATTTGTCTATCGAGTATACAGAGCTACTTACCGTTAACTTAAGACTTCATAATGCTGACATCAGAGTACATATATCCTATCGAGTGAAATTGCATGTCGGTGGCATCGGGCAGAACTGCTCCTAGTTGCTTGCGGCCATATGATTTGGTAAGAAACTCTTACCAGCTGAGACCAGCATAATGCATGGCAAAAAAACATAGTGCATATCAAATTCATTCATGCAGAGAACAACAACATAATATGCATATGCGTTTTATGTGAAATTGCAGTTGGACGAACCAGAGAGACTAGAGAGCTATGCTGACAATTGAGTACTAAAACGTAAAATAAGACGAACTCTACCAAATTCGATCTGTTGCGTCCACCCACATCCCACAAAACACTTGTCTTGGCACACTAAGCATTCCCCAAAAAAGGTTTTTTAGCTGTTGTCAGGTCCTTACCACAACACAAAGTCTAGCTGCGAGTGGTCTTGTACAAAGCTACTACAAAGTAACTTACAGGGATCATCGTCACCTAAAAACCTAATCATATCATAAATTCAGAAATTCTGCTTTGTAGTAGTACTTGAGGTCAAAAGGGTCAGCAAACCCAAAATCATAGTCACCTAAAAACTAATTCAATCAGAAATTCAGAAATTACCATAGTGCTAAATCCGCTAAGCCGTAGAAACGTGACAATCAATCAAATGGTGGCTGCCCTATCCCCATGAGATCGACGTGACGACCTCTCCTCTCTCCATGGTCCGGCGACCTGCACCAAAACACCAACGCTGACCGTGCCTCCCCAACCTTGTACATGTATTATCTGATTATGTGGCTATTACTGCATTGACATCAAACTCCTATGGGGTTGAGTACATGTTGTTAACCACGATATTTCATCAACGAAAGCCTAGTATGCAAAGACACAAGTGAAGAGTAATCATCTACACTCCATCTACTCACTACCCTTTACATATTTGCTTGATCCATGATTTCCATTTGAGAACTTCACATTATACCAACTAACGTGCTCTACTCAAAGAGGAAAGTTACAGGTCTGCTCAATGCCAATTGCCAACTCGAATTGCTTTCTAAGTAACGCCTCACAACCAGATAAGAGCGAGATGGTTACCACAATGGCGGCAGAGTAGTCGCGGATGCACTCGTAGTTGTCGACGATCCCCATCCACTGCAGCGCCATGAGCCCTGTCAGGGTTATCGTCCACAACCTCCAAGATGTCTGGGCCACGCAACCCCAATCCGCAAGCCACAGTCAATTCCTCAAACACACAAATCCAATTCACCACCTAGAAGGACTGTCAAGCGCCATCGGATCGCACCTTGATCTTCGATCGGGTGGCGGCAGCGGCGCGGACAGGCCCATCATCTTCACCACGCGATCTCGTGATCCGCAACAGGGAGAGGAAGATGTGGGGCTGTGACCGGAGGAAGGATCGAGATCTGGGGAGGGAGGGAGCGGACGACGGCTTACCCGGTCGATGGAGGCCGGGTCCGGAGCTGCTTGAGCTGCCGAGGTCGCGGAGCAGCGCAGCAGCCTCCTCCATGGTCGCCGCCTGCCGCCGCCGGCCGGGCGGATCTGTTGGAGTGCTAGCGGCTGTCCGGATCGGAGTGTGTCGAGTGGAGCGCTGGGGCGACTTGCCGACGGCATAAGCGCGGCAACGCGCAAGAAGACGGGAGCGGCGGAGGCTGTCGCCCGGCGTGGCGCGGGCGGGGGGCATGGGGCGGACGGACGGAGGAGAAGAGGTGGAAGGGAGGCCGGCGGCGAGTGGGTTGGGAGAGGAGAGGAGGCTGGCTGCGTGTTTTTTTTGAGACAGACGGGGGATAGTGGGTGGTGTGGGACGGTTGGTGGGAGGTGGTGGTGGGGTGGGACGGAGCGTGGATCCGGCCGGGAGGACACGCATAGTAGTAGCGTGGGGGTCTTACCTGCGCTACTACTACTTACTTAGTAGTATCGCCGGTTTTATACCCCTCGCTACTACTATGGCCTATCCCGGGGACATTGTTGGAGACCATTTAGTAGTAGCGCGGGTTTATACCCCTCGCTACTACTATCAACTTAGTAGTAGCGCGGTTTTTATACCCCTCGCTACTACTAATTAGCAGTAGCGCCCATTTTTAAACTGTGCTGCTGATAAACTTCTGTGTATAAGGTTTTCCCTAGTAGTGACAATCTTCTTACGCCAACTGAGATCGAAGCTTTCAAGATGATTGAGTTAGCTCGTATACAAAACAAGTATCTCTTTAGAAGCCTGGCCAATGGTTTGTAAACCAAAAGATAAGGGTGGCATGGGGATACTAAACCTTGCAATCAGAATAAGGCCTTGCTCACCAAACACATGCACAAGTTTTACAACAAGGTTGATATACCATGGGTTTCCTTGATGTGGGACACTTACTACAATGGAGTGGTCCCTCATGCAACTGTTCAGTGTGGATCCTTTTGGTGGAGAGATATCATGAAGTTAAGTGATGTTTATAGAAATCATTGTGTTATCACAATCAATGATGGAAACATCTCTCTCTTTTGGCATGATACATGGATCTTAGGTGGAAGCCACCAACCAATTCAAGAGAGATTTCCTAGGTTATTTTCCTTCACACTGGATGATAAGATTTCTGTCAGGAATTTCATTGAGGAATTTGATATTACCACCTTCTTCCAATTGCCATTATCTCAGGAAGCAATGGATGAACTTGTGTCTCTAAATTCTGATTTCTCAACCTTGCAAAGGAGGCCTCATGAACCTGATACTTGGTCTTGGACACCTGGTAATGGTCAATACTCTGCCAAAAGTTATTACATTATGGCCCATGCACACCTTCCTGATGATGATCCCTGTAAATGGATGTGGAAGAGCAAGTGTGTTATGAAAATCAAAGTTTTTGCTTGGCTGATGCTGAATGATAGGCTCAATACGAGGGATATGTTGCTTAGAAGACATTGGAATTCAGAGGAAGATGACAATTTATGCCCTCTGTGTGTGGCCCAGCTGCATGAGGACATATACCATCTATTTTTCACATGTTCTTTCTGTTGGGAAACGTAGTAATTTCAAAAAAAATCCTACGCACACGCAAGATCATGGTGATGCATAGCAACGAGAGGGGAGAGTGTGTCCACGTACCCTCGTAGACCGAAAGCGGAAGCGTTAGCACAACGCGGTTGATGTAGTCGTACGTCTTCACGGCCCGACCGATCAAGCACCGAAATTACGGCACCTCCGAGTTCTTGCACACGTTCAGCTCGATGACGTTCCCCGGACTTCGATCCAGCAGAGTGTCGGGGAAGAGTTCCGTCAGCACGACGGCGTGGTGACGATCTTGATGTTCTACCGTCGCAGGACTTCGCCTAAGCACCTCTACAATATTATCGAGGAGAACTATGGTGGAGGGGGGCACCGCACACGGCTAAGAGATCAAGAGATCAATTGTTGTGTCCATGGGGTTCCCTTGCCCCCGTATATAAGGAGCAAGGGGGAGGCGGCCGGCCAAAGAGGAGGGCGCGCCAAGGGGGGAGTCCTACTCCCACCGGGAGTAGGACTCCTCCTTTCCTTGTTGGAGTAGGAGAGAAGGAAAGAGGAGGAGAGGGAGAAGGAAAAGGGTGCTGCACCCCTTGTCCAATTCGGACCAGAGGGGGGCGCAGGCCTCCTTCCTTTTGGCCTCCTTCCTTTTGGCCTCTCTCCTCTATTCCAGTATGGCCCAATAAGGCCCATATACTCCCCGGCGAATTCCCGTAACTCTCCGGCACTCCGAAAAATACCCGAATCACTCGGAACCTTTCCGAAGTCCGAATATAGTCATCCAATATATCAATCTTTACGTCTCGACCATTTCGAGACTCATCGTCAGGTCCCCGATCTCATCCAGGACTCCGAACTCCTTCGGTACATCAAAACTCATAAAACCGTCATCGAACTTTAAGCGTGCGGACCCTACGGGTTCGAGAACTATGTAGACATGACCGAGACACGTCTCCGGTCAATAACCAATAGCGGAACCTAGATGCTCATATTGGCTCCCACATATTCTACGAAGATCTTTATCGGTCAAACCGCATAGCAACATACGTTGTTCCCTTTGTCATCGGTATGTTACTTGCCCAAGATTCGATCGTCGGTATCTCAATACCTAGTTCAATCTCGTTACCGGCAAGTCTCTTTACTCGTTATGTAATACATCATCCCGCAACAAACTCATTTAGTTGCAATGCTTGCAAGGCCTAAGTGATGTGCATTACCGAGAGGGCCCATAGATACCTCTCCGACAATCGGAGTGACAAATCCTAATCTCGAAATACGCCAACCCAACAAGTACCTTCGGAGACACCTGTAGAGCACCTTTATAATTACCCAGTTATGTTGTGACATTTGGTAGCACACAAAGTGTTCCTCCGGTAAACGGGAGTCGCATAATCTCATAGTCATAGGAACATGTATAAGTCATGAAGAAAGCAATAGCAACATACTAAACGATCAAGTGCAAAGCTAACGGAATGGGTCAAGTCAATCGCATCATTCTCCTAATGATGTGATCCCCTTAATCAACTGACAACTCATGTCTATGGTTAGGAGACATAACCATCTTCGATTAACAAGCTAGTCAAGTAGAGGCATGCTAGTGACACTTTGTTTGTCTATGTATTCACACATGTATTATGTTTCCGGTTAATACAATTCTAGCATGAATAATAAACATTTATCATGATATAAGGAAATAAATAACAACTTTATTATTGCCTCTAGGGCATATTTCCTTCAGTCTCCCACTTGCCTTATGATTTAACATCAATAGTTCACATCTTTATGTGGTTAACACCCATAGTTCATATCGACATGTGACCAATACCCAAAGGGTTTACTAGAGTCGATAATCTAGTTCACATCGCTATGTGATTAACACCCAAAGAGTACTAAGGTGTGATCATGTTTTGCTTGTGAGATAATTTTAGTCAACGGGTCTGTCACATATAGATCCGTAAGTATTTTGCAAACTTCTATGTCTACAATGCTCTGCGCGGAGCTACTCTAGCTAATTGCTCCCACTTCCAATATGTATCTAGACCGAGACATAGAGTCATCTAGATTAGTGTCAAAACTTGCATCAACGTAACCCTTTACGACGAACCTTTTGTCACTTCCATAATCGAGAAACATATCCTTATTCCACTAAGGATAATTTTGACCGCTGTCCATTGATCTACTCCTAGATCACGATTGCACTCCCTTGCCAAACTTAGTGGTAGGGTATGCAATAGATCTGGTACACAGCATGGCATACTTTATAGAACCTATGGCAGAGGCATAGGGAATGACTTTCATTCTCTTTCTATCTTCTACCGTGGTCGCGTTTTGAGTCTTACTAAATCTGACACCTTGTAACATAGGCAAGAACTCTTTCTTTGACTGTTCCATTTTGAACTACTTCAAAATCTTGTCAAGGTATGTACTCATTGAAAAAACTTATCAAGCGTCTTGATCTATCTCTATAGATCTTGATGCACAATATGTAAGCAGCTCCACCGAGGTCTTTCTTTGAAAAACTCCTTTCAAATACTCCTTTATGCTTTTTAGAAAATTCTACATTATTTCCAATCAACAATATGTCATTCACATATACTTATCAGAAAGGTTGTAGTGCTCCCACTCACTTTCTTGTAAATACAGGCTTCACCATAAGTCTGTGTAAAACTATATGCTTTGATCAACTCATCAAAGCGTAATTCCAACTCCGAGATGCTTGCACCAGTCCATAGATGGATCGTTGGAGCTTGCATATTTTGTTAGCACCTTTAGGATTGACAAAACCTTCTGGTTGCATCATATACAACTCTTCTTTAATAAATCCATTAAGGAATGCAGTTTTGTTTATCCATTTGCCAGATTTCATAAAATGCGGCAATTGCTAACATGATTCGGACAGACTTAAGCATAGATACGAGTGAGAAACTCTCATCGTAGTCAACACCTTGAACTTGTCAAAAACCTTTTGCGACAATTCTAGCTTTGTAGATAGTAACACTACTATCAGCGTCCGTCTTCCTCTTGAAGATCCATTTATTCTCAATGGCTCGCCGATCATTGGGCAAGTCAATCAAAGTCCACACTTTGTTCTCATACATGGATCCCATCTCAGATTTCATGGCTTCTAGCCATTTTGCGGAATCTGGGCTCACCATCGCTTCTTCATAGTTCATAGGTTCATCATGATCTAGTAGCATGACTTCCAGAACAGGATTACCATACCACTCTGGTGCGGATCTTACTCTGGTTGATCTACGAGGTTCAGTAACAACTTGATCTGAAGATCCATGATCATCATCATTAACTTCCTCACTAATTGGTGTAGGTGTCACAGAAACCGGTTTCTGTAATGAACTACTTTCCAATAAGGGAGCCGGTACAGTTACCTCATCAAGTTCTACTTTCCTCCCACTCACTTCTTTCGAGAGAAACTCCTTCTCTAGAAAGGATCCATTCTTAGCAACAAAGATCTTGCCTTCGGATCTGTGATAGAAGGTGTACCCAACATTTTGGGTATCCTATGAAGAAGCACTTCTCCGATTTGGTTTCAAGCTTATCAGGTTGAAACTTTTTCACATAAGCATCGTAGCCCCAAACTTTAAGAAACGACAGCTTAGGTTTCTCGCCAAACCATAGTTCATACGGTGTCATCTCCACGGATTTAGATGGTGCCCTATTTAACGTGAATGTAGCTGTCTCTAATGCATAACCCCAAAACGATAGCGGTAAATCAGTAAGAGACATCATAGATCGCACCATATCTAGTAAAGTACGATTACGACGTTCGGACACACCATTACGCTGTGGTGTTCCGGGTGGCGTGAGTTGCGAAACTATTCCGCATTGTTTCAAATGTAGACCAAACTCGTAACTTAAATATTCTCCTCCATGATCAGATCGTAGAAACTTTATCTTCTTGTTACGATGATTTTCAACTTCACTCTGAAATTCTTTGAACTTTTCAAATGTTTCAGACGTATGCTTCATTAAGTAGATATACCCATATCTGCATAAATCATCTGTGAAGGTGAGAAAATAACGATATCCTCCACGAGCCTCAACATTCATCGGACCACATACATCTGTATGTATGATTTCCAACAAATCTGTTGCTCTCTCCATAGTACCGGAGAACAGCGTTTTAGTCATCTTGCCCATGAGGCACGGTTCGCAAGTACCAAGTGATTCATAATCAAGTGGTCCCAACAGTCCATCAGTATGGAGTTTCTTCATGCGCTTTAAACAGATATGACCTAAACGGCAGTGCCACAAATAAGTTGCACTATCATTATCAACTCTGCATCTTTTGGCTTCAACGTTATGAATATGTGTATCACTACGATCAAGATCCAACAAACCATTTTCGTTGGTGTGTATGACCATAGAAGGTTTTTATTCATGTAAACAGAACAACAATTGTTCTCTAACTTAAATAAATAACCGTATTGCAATAAACATGATCAAATCATATTCATGCTCAACGCAAACACCAAATAATACTTATTTAGGTTCAATACTAATCCCGAAAGTATAGGGAGTCTGCGATGATGATCATATCAATCTTGGAACCACTTCCAACACACATCGTCACTTCACCCTTAACTAACCTCTGTTTATTCTGCAACTCCCGTTTCGAGTTACTAATCTTAGCAACTGAACTAGTATCAAATACTGAGGGGTTGTTATAAACACTAGTAAAGTACACATCAATAACATGTATATCAAATATACCTTTGTTCACTTTGCCATCCTTCTTATCCGCCAAATACTTGGGGCAGTTCCGCTTCCAGTGACCAGTACCTTTGCAGTAGAAGCACTTAGTCTCAGGCTTAGGTCCAGACTTGGGCTTCTTCACTTAAGCAGCAACTTGCTTGCCGTTCTTTTTGAAGTTCCCCTTCTTCCCTTTGCCCTTTTCCTTGAAACTAGTGGTCTTGTCAACCATCAACACTTGATGCTTTTTCTTGATTTCTACCTTCATTGATTTCATCATCATGAAAAGCTCGGGATTCATTTTCGTCATCCCTTGCATACTATAGTTCATCACGAAGTTATACTAACTTGGTGATGGTGACTAGAGAATTCTGTCAATCGCTATTTTATTTGGAAGATTAACTCCCACTTGATTCAAGCGATTGTAGTACCCAGACAATCTGAGCACATGCTCACTGCTTGAGCTATTCTCCTCCATCTTTTAGCTATAGAACTTGTTGGAGACTTCATATCTCTCAACTCAGGTATTTGCTTGAAATATTAATTTCAACTCCTGGAACATCTCATATGGTCCATGACGTTCAAAACGTCTTTGAAGTCCCGATTCTAAGCCGTTAAGCATGGCGCACTAAACTATCAAGTAGTCATCATATTGAGCTAGCCAAACGCTCATAACGCCTCAGATCCGCTCCTGCAATAGGTCTGTCACCTAGCAGTGCATCAAGGACATAATTCTTCGTGCAGCAATGAGGATAAACCTCGATCACGGATCCAATCCGCATCATTGCTACTAACATTTTCAACTTAGTTTTCTAGGAACATATCAAAATAAAACAGGGAGCTAAACGCGAGCTATTGATCTACAATACACATATGCTAATACTACCAGGACTAAGTTCATGATAAATTAAAGTTCAATTAATCATATTACTTAAGAACTCCCACTTAGAAAGACATCCCTCTAATCCTCTAAGTGATCATGTGATCCAAATCAACTAAACCATAACCGATCATCACGTGAAATGGAGTAGCTTTCAATGGTGAACATCACTATGTTGATCGTATCTACTATATGATTCACGCTCGACCTTTCGGTCTTAGTGTTCTGAGGCCATATCTGCATATGCTAGGCTCGTCAAGTTTAACCTGAGTATTCTGCGTGTGCAAAACTGGCTTGCACCCGTTGTAGATGGACGTAAGCTTATGACACCCAATCATCACGTGGTGTATGGGCACGACAAACTTTGGCATCGGTGCATACTCAGGGAGAACACTTTTATCTTGAAATTTAGTGAGAGATCATCTTATAATGCTACCGTCAATCAAAGCAAGATAAGATGCATAAAAGATAAACATCACATGCAATCAATATAAGTGATATGATATGGCCATCATCATCTTGTGCTTGTGATCTCCATCTCCGAAGCACCTCCATGATTGGCATCGTCACCGGCGCGACACCTTGATCTCCATCGTAGTATCATTGTCGTCTCGCCAATCTTATACTTCTACGACTATCGCTACCGCTTAGTGATAAAGTAAAGCATTACAGGGCGATTGCATTGCATACAATAAAGCGACAATCGTATGGCTCCTGCCAGTTGTCGATAACTCGGTTACGAAACATGATCATCTCATACAATAAAATTTAGCATCATGTCTTGACCATATCACATCACAAGATGCCCTACAAAAACAAGTTAGACGTCCTCTACTTTTTTGTTGCAAGTTTTACGTCGCTGCTACGGGCTTAGCAAGAACCGTTCTTACCTACGCATCAAAACCACAACGATAGTTTGTCAAGTTGGTGCTGTTTTAACCTTCGCAAGGACCGGGCTTAGCCACACTCGGTTCAACTAAAGTTGGACAAACTGACACCCGCCAGCCACCTGTGTGCAAAGCACACGCAAGATCATGGTGATGCATAGCAACGAGAGGGGAGAGTGCGTCCACGTACCCTCGTAGTAATTTCAAAAAAATTCCTACGCACACGCAAGATCATGGTGATGCATGGCAACGAGAGGGGAGAGTGTGTCCACGTACCCTCGTAGACCGAAAGCGGAAGCGTTAGCACAACACGGTTGATGTAGTTGTACGTCTTCACGGCCCGACCGATCAAGCACCGAAACTACGACACCTTCGAGTTCTTGCACACGTTCAGATCGATGATGTTCCCCGGACTCCGATCTAGCAGAGTGCCGGGGAGTTCCGTCAGCACGACGGCGTGGTGACGATCTTGATGTTCTACCATCCCAGGGCTTCGCCTAAGCGTCGCTACAATATTATCGAGGAGAACTATGGTGGAGGGGGGCACCGCACACGGCTAAGAGATCAAGAGATCAATTGTTGTGTCCATGGGGTGCCCCCCTGCCCCCGTATATAAAGGAGCAAGGGGGGAGGTGGCCGGCCAAGGAGGAGGGCGCGCCAAGGGGGGAGTCCTACTCCCACCGGGAGTAGGACTCCTCCTTTCCTTGTTGGAGTAGGAGATAAGGAAAGAGGAGGAGAGGGCGAAGGAAAAGGGGGTTGCACCCCTTGTCCAATTCGGACCAGAGGGGGGGCGCAGGCCTCCTTCCTTTTGGCCTCTCTCCTCTATTCCCGTATGGCCCAATAAGGCCCATATACTCCCCGGCGAATTCCCGTAACTCTCCGGTACTCCAAAAAATACCCGAATCACTCAGAACCTTTCCGAAGTCCGAATATAGTCGTCCAATATATCGATCTTTACGTCTCGACCATTTCGAGACTCCTCGTCATGTTCCCGATCTCGTCCGGGACTCCGAACTCCTTCGGTACATCAAAACTCATAAAACCGTCATCGAACTTTAAGCGTGCGGACCCTACGGGTTCGAGTACTATATAGACATGACCGAGACACATCTCCGGTCAATAACCAATAGCGGAACCTGGATGCTCATATTGGCTCCCACATATTCTACGAAGATCTTTATCGGTCAAACCGCATAACAACATACATTGTTCCCTTTGTCATCGGTATGTTACTTGCCCAAGATTCGATCGTCGGTATCTCAATACCTAGTTCAATCTCTTTACCGGCAAGTCTCTTTACTCGTTCCGTAATACACCATCCCGCAACTCACTCATTTAGTTGCAATGCTTGCAAGGCTTAACTGATGTGCATTACCGAGAGGGCCCAGAGATACCTCTCCGACAATCGGAGTGACAAATCGTAATCTCGAAATACGCCAACCCAACAAGTACCTTCGGAGACACCTGTAGAGCACCTTTATAATTACCCGATTCGTTGCCAGACGCTTGGTAGCACACAAAGTGTTCCTCCGTAAACGGAGTTGCATAATCTCATAGTCATAGGAACATGTATAAGTCATGAAGAAAGCAATAGCAACATACTAAACGATCAAGTGCCAAGCTAACGGAATGGGTCAAGCCAATCACATCATTCTCCTAATGATGTGATCCCGTTAATCAAATGACAACTCATGTCTATGGTTAGGAAACATAACCATCTTCGATTAACAAGCTAGTCAAGTAGAGGCATACTAGTGACACTCTGTTTGTCTATGTATTCACACATGTATTATGTTTCCGGTTAATACAATTCTAGCATGAATAATAAACATTTATCATGATATAAGGAAATAAATAATAACTTTATTATTGCCTCTAGGGCATATTTCCTTCACTTTCAGCATCAGAATTTGGAATTACCTGCATGTTACCTGGTATGCAGGTCTAGCTCCTCCTGAATGCATCTTGGCTGCCAAGAGAAGCTTCAACCACCCTTTCTTCTTTGAGGTGGTTTACCTTGCTGCCTGGAGTATTTGGATCACGAGGAATGACAAGATCTTCAGGCATATCAGGCCAACCTTTGGCAGATGGAAAGCCAAATTCATCCATGACATTACTCTGCACTCCCATAGGATGAAAGCCTCGATCAAGCCACTTCTCTGGATTGGATTAATGCTTTGCCTTAATCATGTGGCACATGCTG
>JAHIAM010000917.1:0-23469 GCA_021605205.1 Aegilops longissima
GCTGCACGGGCAGGCTGATCGGATCGCTGATCGCGCCGTTGGAGGGAGCGAAGGGTCTCGTCCGAAACATGACTCCGGCTAACATCGTGGACCGCCCCACGATGGGCGCCAACTGTCGTGGTGTTCTCACAACAGATGCCATGGTAGGCTTATTGAGTGTGGTTGGGGTCAAAGGACTTCGGTGGGTTCCGAAAATGAGATTGGGGACAAGCGGTGCGAGACACACGATAAACCGAGGTTCAGGGCCCTCTGAGGGAGGTAACACCCCTAGTCCTGACGGATCGTCTATGAGGATCACAAGAACTACAATGTTTCTCCTTGAGTTGTATGAGTGGAGGAGGAAGAAGGAACTAGATCTCTTCTCCTTGCATGTGAATGGGTGTGTGTGTGTGTAGAATGAGGCCGACCCCCTCCTCACGGGGGCTCCTAGGAGGTCTTATAGCCTGGCCTCCCAGGTTACAAGTGATAAAAAAAGACGAGGGGCCCTAGTGTCATCGGCTCTGTCTTCCAATGGGCCCCGTCGGCTGCGGGACCTGCGGGCAGGTTGCCACTGTGGCATGTCGTCCTCCGCGTCACGGGGCAGTTACCACGTTCTCTCCGTCGTGCCAGGCCGGCCGGAGGGCTAGCCAGACTGAGGGGCGCTTGCCACACCGATGTTTTGAAAATTGCCAAGTGTTTGGCGCGCCTATCCCGGGTGTCGGGGATATACCCCGTGGCGTAAACCGGCCGGAGGTATAACCTGGCCGGACTGGACGACTCACTGGTAACCCGCCTGGAGCTTGGCGGTTCACGGGCTACCCGCCCGGTCTTGGCGGTTCATTAGTAACCCGGTGGGCGGGTTAGATGGATGACGAGGCCCAAGGCCCAGAAGGTCGGTTCACGTTTAATGGTGGGCCGGTTTATGAGGAAAGCGTAAGGACTATTCTCCTACAAAGGAAGCAAGACTAGGACTCCACTTGTAATAGATTAATCCTAATCCTACTAGGACTAGTCATGTAACCCGCCCCTTCAACATATATAAGGAGGGGCAGGGCTCCCCAAAGAGGGACAAGCTACAAGCAAGAAACAATCTCTAGGGCTAGACACAAAGAGGAGAGCCGGTTTACGGCGACTCCCTCGTGATGATAATGAGACCTAGCCTCAAACAACATGTAGGGTTTTTATCGGATGATGTTTTCCGGGGCCCAAAGCTGTCTAAATCCTTGTCTTGTGTTGCGTCTCTCGATTCCACTCAACCCCTCTCAAGCTACCACATAGATGCGTTGGCCTCGCGACTAAGTCCTGACACTAAGGACATCTGACGTGACAATTCCACGACAGTTGGCGCCCATCATGGGGCGACGCGCACGGTGGTGTTGAGTTCTTGAAGGAATTTCTCCAAAGGATCGAGAAAGTCACTGTTTTTCCGGATGAAGAATAGCCGGTTTAAAGAGGATTTACATCAGTTTTCTCGTCAATCCAGACTTATGATTTGTGTGACTGTAAGTTCGACTGAAATTAGGGTTGCGGTCGGTCTGCGGCCGTCCTGCAGTTTATTCGATTTTTTTTCAAGGCCCGAGGTCAAGTATTACTATATCAATGGGCACGTACACGTCGTCGCGTGGGCCAGCATTGATGCTGCTTCTATTCCAAACCGGAATACGTGGGGTCGCGTCAAGTCCCAAAACAGTTGTTTGATTCTGCGGCCACAACTCCAGATTTGACTAGTCATTGATTCTTTCCAGAGAGACCAAAGATAAAGCCATTAGCTAATAGTACTACGTTGTCCACTATGACGTGTGGAGGCACTAGTATAGGATATTACTCCAACTTTTGTTTGTTTTACCATCAGATGCCACGTGCACCAAGGCAGATTACCAGTTGTAAAAATTGCTGCATAGAGCAGTATAAACCAATGGATACAGACTGCTTGCTATCCCTACGGTTTGCCCTTGGTCAATACCAGAACAGTGATCAAGGAGGGTCAAACCGACAACGACCAGGATGAGCACGGGGATCGACTCGGATTCGGCGGTCTTACCGACCCGCCTCGCGTCTTCTACGACAATTCTACCATGGCCAGGGCGCCTCCACCATCGCGGATGCATCAACCCGCCGCTCCTCTGCCACGTTTCGTCGCTAAGCCGTGCCCTCCGCAGTGCCTCATCTGTAGCCCCCAGTCTCTCTGGGGTCATCCTCCTGACAGATGGAGAACCATTTCTTGTGTTAGGATTTCTCTCTTAGCCGCCAGTGTTTTTGGCAGACCTTAGGTTCCTTTTAATAGTTAATTCGCAGCAAAACTCTTGATTTCTTTCAATAAAGTTGACTAGTTCGAGTTAAATCCAGTTTCTGTTCCTGAATTCTGTTCTTCAAACCAATTCGAGTTTGACAATTATGTTGCTTGATTTAAGTATGTGTGAGAAGGCAGTACTTGATGCAAATGTGAGGCATTTCATTGATATTTCAGGTCTACATATGCAACATCTAAAATAGGGTTAATTATCCTTTTGCCCTTAGTGGTGTCCATGTGCTCAGTTTTGCCTCGATGCTAATTGTCCTCGCTTTGCCTCTAGTCCGCAAGCACCGACCGACTGCCTGTGAACTCTGCCGCCTCCGTCAGTCAACCTTTTGACTCGCCCTCACAGTGGGACCAGCGTAAACGGCCAATTTTATTCAGAACCAGACGCGTGGCTTGTGGGACCCAAAGAAAGAGCCGTTGAGCGAGAGTCGTTGGCGGGTGTGCTATATAAGCGGGCGACAATGGCGGTGACCACGGCGACAGAGAGCACGGCGTGACCACGGCGAGAGAGAGAGCACGGCGGCGGGAAGCTAGCGTGGAGGGCGCAGCGGTGGGAAGCTAGCGATGGAGGGCGCGGCGTTGAGATCCCTTCGCCCGAAGCTCCATGTCTTCCTCAAGCTCCGCGCCACCTCGCGGATGCAGAGCCGGGCGCGTGTGGACATGCCTGTCTTCGCTCGTCATCATGTGCGGGCGGCGTTGATCGAAGGGTTTCTCGACACCGAGGAACCAAAATCGTCCGCTCTACGTGTGCAGCGAGAATGGGGTAAGAATCGGGCAATTGCACCATTTTCGTCGCCGGGATGTTTGAGCAATGGGTTGATCTGTTTGGTGTTCATGCAGGTGACATGCTTCTTTCTTTGGGTCGATGCTCGCCAAGACTCGATGAATGAACTGCAAGAAGAGCATGAAGAATGGTTGCGCATGCTGCCACGAACGGCAAGGGCCACACCACGAGCTCCGAAGAAGAGATGGATGGCGAAGCACGCACTAACAGAGAGCTAGCTATTGAGCTTAGGATGTTGAAGAAGAAGGTTAGAAGCTTGAAGATCAAGCACTACCAATACCCATTTGCAAATACTTTTGGGCATTTGTAGGTATGGTAATCGACCGGTTGTAATGTTGAAAATGTATGGAAAGGCATGAATTATGAAGGAATTTGTAATCTTGAAATTGTTTGAGAAATTCACCTAGTTTAAATGTTGGTTAAAGTTGTTTAAATGTTGAAACAAAAGAGAAGAAGTGACCAACATTTAAATATGTTGGAAAAAAGAGAAGAAATTAGGAATTCGAAACTTTTGATCAATGAAATGCAGCTCTGCTTGCCTTTCTGTCCAAAAAAAGGTTGCTCTTGGGCCAAATTCAGAGCGAGAGCCAAGTGCAAGCTAGACTAATGGGCCAACTGCATCCAATTAGGCCCATTCAGGGTTTTCTTATGTATTTTTCTGTTTTCTATTCTGGTTTAATTTAGGCAGTAAATCATAATGCTGAAACTTTTGTGGAAGCTAATTGAATTATTCCGAGCCAAACAATTAAGGTTAGAAATTTTTGGAGCTGTTAATTAATCAAATTCAAATACACTGTGATTTAAATCAAAGACCAAAATGTCATGGAACATGTGCCTCAGCTCCGTAGAGGTTTATGCCAAAGCCAAAATAAATGAACATTTTTAAGGGCATTACATTGAGAAAAACATAATATGTCTAAAAAATGAAGGTGGAAAATGCACAAAAATTGGTGCGGCTGGGGACTCAACCCAGGACCGCGTGGGTTTGTGGTGTTTAGGTCTCATACTGATAACCGCTAGGACAGATGGCAAGACTTTGACATGGGTAGGGAAGGAAGGTATACATAGTGAGACTGTGAATTTTTTTTAAAAAATAGTGAGACCGTGAATGTTTGCACACGCGTGAGAGTGGTTTTCCTTTGTTTTGCACTTAAATTTTGGAGGGTTGGAAGGTTGAAAATGTATGTTGCACTACCACATGATTTTGGTCGAGTGGCACTTGGTTTAGGGTTAGAGTGGCACTTGGTTTAGGATTTAAAGGGAATAAATTTGCATGTTAGTTCATGACTTTTTGTTTGAATGAACAGAGGGCTTCTCACCCCCTCCGAAAACCACAAGTTCTCGAACTTCATGACTTGTTTAGGGAAGAAATGATAAGTTTGGGCACGGACATTTTTTAACACACATAATAAGATGGAACACACTGCACCATTACAATAACTTAGATAAGTTCACTGACAGTTCACGGACACATGACGAAACATGACACGACACTATTACGACATAGAAAAGCAACAAAATAAAAAACCAAACATGACGAGCTTGACTCCGGCTTGAACATCTTCATCTTGACCTCCTTCTTCCACCTTGGTCATGCGCTCCTTCAACACCGTCTTCATCTTCACACCTCCTCCTCGTCGTCAGAGGGAAGGGAGTGCATCCTGGCCCGGAGCGGGAAGATGCGCCAGAAGTTGGTGTAGATGTTGTAGATGGTGAAGAAGATGGCCTCGCAGCCGCACCAAAAGACTTGGCCGAGGAGCTCGTGGCGTGTCAAATGGGTTGGTGAAGGTGACCGTGAGCAGAGGAGGACGCCGCCCAGGTCACGAACCTCGTTGAGGGTGAACATCCTCGGCGAGCCCCGTGGGAGGTGGGCATAGCCGGCTCGAGGAAGGCGCGGTGAGTTCGACGGAACCCTCCACCTTGAAATAGCCCACACGGAGCTCCTCTCCACGAGCACGCCCGGTGGGTAGCGCAGCTCCGGCACCACAAAGCGGACGGTCAAGGTCGGCCTGCTGAACTGCATCTTCTTCACTTGGTCTCGCTTGGGAGGGCTCGGTCCGCTGGGTGTTTGAAGTTGGAGAGGATCGGATCGGCTTGTGGGTGGGAGAGGAAGAGAGGCACCCCATTTATAGGCCTGTGGGTGGAGAGGAAGAGAGAAGGGTAGAAAGGATGAGAACAGTGCGTGTGTGAATCCGGACGCGTGTGTATCCGTTACGCTTTGCACACTTAAATTTTTGCACGAAAACGATGCATCTTTGACCGGGCAGTGCATGTGAATCGCTGCCTGAACCATCGCCTGAACCACCTAGCTCGCCTCGCTAGCCTAGCTCGCTTAGCGCGCCTCGCCGCCTCACTCGCATGCATGCACGTCGCTGCCTCCAGCATGCGAAACCCACGAGCCGCCTCCATGCATGCAAGGCACGGAAAGGCTGAGACGGGCTATTTATCATGCGGTCTCAGCCCAGACAACGAGACGGCCCAACGGTCCATCCAGTAGCGCCCGATATTTGTTAAAAAACAATCTCCCAGCCAATCAGATTGCATCTCGCGGATCGCCTCCTCCTCGCAGATTCCTTCTAGAAGGGTTAGATCGACGCCCTTGATCGCCGCTAGGTTATATGAACGGTCCTTATTCAGCGCTAGGGTTAGCGGGTTTGGGAGGGTTTGGAGCAATCAAAGCTATGTTTGACCAGATTTCAAATGAGCATAATAAATTAAATAAAAATCAGAAAATGAAAAACCTCACATAGTCTTCTTATGTCATATACTAACGATTTAAGTTGATAAACAAGCTTTACATACATTTAAATGATAAGTTCATGTGTATTGTATGATATCTCTAGTATCTTAAACTCTCTTGTATGAAGTAAAGAGAAGTGTTTTGGGGAAATGAACATGAAAATTTCAACAAACTCACCACAGCTTCATTTTGGAGTGACTAAGAAGGATCTGTGCTTAGTTTTTCATTTTGATGTTTTACACTTGTTTAAATCTTGGTCAAAGTTAAGTTTGACCAGAATTCAAATGAGCAAAACAAATTTAAAAAAATCAAAAATAGAAAAACCAGAGCACATAGTCTGTACATATAGAATATATGTGTAGGAAAGTTATTTGGCTGATTTAGATAAGGTCGAAAAAAACCTTGCTTAAAAATGAGGCCGTTTACCCTACCTTTGGACCCCTCTTTTAGCACATTTTCATGAAAATTTCAAAACCTCACCACAACTTCATTTTGGATTGACTAAGAAGTATCCAGGCTTAGTTTTTCATTTTGATGTTTTAGACTTGTTTAAATCTTGGTCAAAGTCAGGTTTGACCAGAATTTAAATGAGCAAAACAAAATTCAAGAAAATCAAAAAAAGGAAAAACCATGTGCTCATTCAAACATCATCCAACAGATATTTAAACATCATGTCAAACATACTTCTAACATAGGTCCAACATCATCCAACAGAAATACAACATGTCAAGTGATAAATGTTTCATAATACAACATCATTCCTTATTCATAATGTTTCATAGTTGTTCATAGATAGCGTTGGGGCTTCTGTCTATTCCTTGAGCTTCTTGCCATCACTTTGCTCCTCGTGCACCTTGTGCTCATTGTTTCTTCTCTTCTTCTCTTGGTTGTCTGCATTACCTTGCGTCTTCTTCAAACCTACCATAGAGCTGTGCAAAACATAAAGGGTCCAAACATAAACGGTAATGAGATCGTGTCAAGTGATAGATGTACAGTAGTATTTGACCCTTGCAAGATTTACATACCTAGCATACCTCACAACAACAGAAGGTTGGTCACCATTTGGAGCCTCACTTGGATCATCATTTGGAGCCTCACTTGGATCATCATTTGGAGCCTCACTTGGATCACCATGATCACCATTTAGAGCCTCACTTGGTGAAACGCCCTCGATGCGGCTATATCTCCCACGTGTCGAAGCACGACTTAGAGGCATAACCGCATTGAAAGCAATGTCGCAAGTGAGGTAATCTTCATACAACCCATGTAATACATAAGGGAAAGAGATACATAGTTGGCTTACAATCGCCACTTCACACAATACATGAGTAAAACATTACATCATACAGATACAATCAAGGTCCGACTACGGAACCAAAATAAAAGAAGACTACCCCAAATGCTACACAGATCCCGGATCGTCCCAACTGGGCTCCACTACTGATCAGCTGAAACGAAACAACACAACGCACAAAGATCTTCATCGAGCTCCTCCTTGAGCTCGGATGCATCACCTGACGGTTTCATCGGCACCGCAAACTGGTTTTGAAGTATCTGTGAGTCACGGGACTCGTAAATCTCACACCCGCGAGATCAAGACTATTTAAGCTTAAAGGTAGGACAGGGTAGTGAGGTGGAGCTGCAGCAAGCGACTCAGCATATATGGTGGCTACATACGCAAAAGAGAGCGAGAAGAGGAGGCAAAGCACGGTCGAACAACTATGATCAAGAAGTGATCCTCAAACTACTTACGCCAAACATAACTCCAACACCGTGTTCACTTCCCGGACTCCGCCGAGAAGAGACCATCACGGTTACACACGCGTTGGTGTATTTTAATTAAGATCAACTTCGGTTTTCTACAACCGACATTAACAAATTCCATCTGCCACATAACCGCGGGCACGGCTTTCGAAAGTTCAAACCTGCAGGGTGTCCCAACTTAGCCCATGATAAGCTCTCGCGATCAACGAAGGATATTCCTTCTCCCGGGAAGACCGATCAGTCTCGAATCCGGCTACAAGACATTTCACAGCAATAAAACAAGACCAGCAAAGCCGCCGGATGTGCCGACAACTCGATAGGAGCTGCACATATCTCGGTCTCGTGGCACACTCGGATGAGCAGTCCGCATAACTAAAACCAAACCTCAAGTTGCCTTGAGGGGCGCTGCACAAGACTTAGTTCGGGCCAAGACTCAAGGAGCACTGGTCCGGGGCTAAAATAAAGATGACCCTTGGGCTCCTAAACCCAAGGGAAAAAAGGGCATAGGTGAGGCAAATGGTAAAACCAATGTTGGGCCTTCTTACGAAAAGTCTTATTCAAAGCGAACTGTCAAGGGGTCCTATAAATCACCCGACCGTTAGGGACGCAAAAATCCGGGAACATAATACCGATATGACGGAAACTAGGGCGGCAAGAGTGGAACAAAACACCTGCATAAGGCCGAGCCTTCCACCCTTTACCAAATATATAGATGCATTAATTAAATAAGATATATTGTGATATCCCAACAAGTAAACATGTTCCAACAAGGAACAACATCTCCATGTTCCAACAAGGAACAAACTTCATCTTCACCTGCAACTAACAACGCTATAAGAGGGGCTGAGCAAAGCGGTAACATAGCCAAACAACGGTTTGCTAGGAAAGGATGGTTAGAGGTTTGACATGGCAATATGGGAAGGCATGATAAGCAAGTGGTAGGCATCGTAGCATAGGCATAGCAAAAGAGCGAGCAACTAGCAAGCAAAGATAGAAGTGATTTTAGGGTATGGTCATCTTGCCTGAAATCCCGCAAGGAAGAAGAACGAGTCCATGAAGAAGACAAACGGACGAAGTCGAATGAATCCTCACAACTCCGGAACGAAACCGAAGCTAACAAGAGAAGCAAACCGGAAAGAAGCAAACAACATAGTAAACACACAAGCATAAACATGGCATGATGCATAGTCAAGTATGATGCATGTCCGGTTTAAATAACATGGCATGGCAATATGCACACACAATCCTACAAATTAAGTGGAGCTCAATGTGCAACGAATTGCATATTGACGAAACTTCACAACATTTATTTAGTTCACTCTTGGTTAGGTTACCAACAATATTAAATGTTGTTAAACATGGCAAGGGGGTGAAGCATATGAAACTAACTATCTAGGCAAGTTTAAATGAGGCCGGAAACAACAAACAACAATTCCGGAAAATCCCCATATGCAACTTATGGATTTGGAACAGATCTGATCTAAAGCATATTTTAGAGTTGTTAATGAAGGAAATATGCCCTAGAGGCAATAATAATGTTATTATTTATTTCCTTATATCATGATAAATGTTTATTATTCATGCTAGAATTGTATTAACCGGAAACATAATACATGTGTGAATACATAAACCTACAGAGTGTCACTAGTATGCCTCTACTTGACTAGCTCGTTAATCAAAGATGGTTATGTTTCCTAACCATGAACAAGGAGTTGTTATTTGATTAACGGGATCACATCATTGGTTGAATGATCTGATTGACATGACCCATTCCATTAGCATAGCACCTGATCGTATAGTTTGTTGCTAGTGCTTTTCTTCATGACTTATACATGTTCCTATGACTATGAGATTATGCAACTCCCGCTTGCCCGAGGAACACTTTTGGTGCTACCAAACGTCACAACGAATCGGGTGATTATAAAGGTACATTACAGGTGTCTCCGAAGGTACATGTTGGGTTGGCATATTTCGAGATTAGGATTTGTCACTCCGATTGTCGGAGAGGTATCTCTCGGCCCTCTCGGTAATGCACATCACATAAGCCTTGCAAGCATTGCAACTAAATGTGTTAGTTGTGAGATGATGTATTACGGAACGAGAAAAGAGACTTGCCAAGAATTTAGATTGAACTAGGTATTGATACCGACGATCGAATCTCGGCAAGTAACATACCGATGACAAAGGGAACAACGATGTTGTTATGCGGTCCGACCGATAAAGATCTTCGAGAATATGTAGGAGCCAATATGGGCATCCAGGTCCCGCTATTGGTTATTGACCGAGAGGTGTCTCGGTCATGTCTACATAGTTCTCGAACCCGTAGGGTCCGCACGCTTAACGCTTCGATGATGCTTATTATGAGTTTATATGATATTGATGTACCAAGGTTGTTCGAGTCCCGGATGAGATCACGGACATGACGAGGAGTCTCAAATGGTCGAGACATAAAGATTGATATATTGGAAGCCTATGTTTGACTCGGAATCACTCCGGTGAAATTGGGAATTTTACCGAGTACCGGGGTTACGGAACCCCGGGGTCAATGGGCCATGATGGGCCTTAGTGGGAAAGAAAAGGGGCCATAGTGCTGGTCAGACCTTCCCCTTCCCTAGTCCTATTAGGACTAGGAGAAGGCGCTCTCTCTCTCTCTTCCCACTTGGGAAAACCTAGTTGGACTAGGATTGGGGGAATCCTACTCCTAGTAGGAGTAGGAAACCCTGTGCGCCTCCTCTCTCGGCCGCCAGCCCCTCCCTTCCCTCCTTTATATACAAGCAGGGGGCACCCATGACACACAAGTTGATCATTGAGATCGTTCCTCAGCCGTGTGCGGTGCCCCTTCCACCAAACTACACCTCGAATATACCGCTGCGGAGCTTAGGCGAAGCCTGCGCCGGTGGAACATCATCATCGCCACCACGCCGTCAGGTCGACGAAACTCTCCTCAACACTCGGCTGGATCGGAGTTCGAGGGACGCCATCGAGCTGAACGTGTGCAGAACTCGGAGGTGCCGTGACGCTCGGTACTTGGATCGGTTGGATCGGGAAGAAGTACGACTACTTCCTCTACGCTGCGTCAACGCTTCTGTTCTGGTCTCACGAGGGTACGAGACAACACTCTCATCTCGTTGCTATGCATCACCATGATCTTGGCGTGATCGTAGGAAAATTTTGAAATTACTACGCTCCCCAACAGTGGTATCGAGCCTGGTTTTATGCGTTGATGTCATGTGCACGAGTAGAACACAAGTGAGTTGTGGACGATACAAGTCATACTGCCTACCGGCATGTCATACTTTGGTTCAGCGGTATTGTGAGATGAAGCGGCCGGACCGACATTACGCCAGACGCTTACGCGAGACTGGTTTCACCGCCCGAGCACTCGTTGCTTAAAGGTGACCGGCGGGTGTCTGCTCTCTCACTTTAGTTGAATCGAGTGTGGCTACGCCGGTCCTTGAGAAGGTTAAAGCGAGTCTATTTGACGAAGTATCGCTGTGGTTTTGATGCGAGGTAAGAACGGTTCTTGCTCAGCCCGTAGCAGCCACGTAAAATTTGCAACAACAAAGTAGAGGACGCCTAACTTGTTTTTGCAGGGCATGTTGTGATGTGATATGGTCAAGACATGATGCTGAATTTTATTGTATGAGATGATCATGTTTTGTAACCGGTTATCGGCAATCGGCAGGAGCCATATGGTTGTCGCTTATTGTATGAAATGCAACGCCTGTAATGCTTTACTTTATCACTAAGCGGTAGCGATAGTCGAGAAGCATAAGATTGGCGAGACGACAACGATGCTACGATGGAGATCAAGGTGTCGCTACCGGTGACGATGGTGATCATGACGGGTGCTTCGAGATGGAGATCACAAGCACAAGATGATGATGGCCATATCATATCACTTATATTGATTGCATGTGATGTTAATCCTTTATGCATCTTATTTTGCTTTGATTGACGGTAGCATTATAAGATGATCCTTACTAAATTATCAAGAAGTGTTCTCCCGAGTATGCACCGCTATGAAAGTTCTTCGTGCCGAGACACCACGTGATGATCGGGTGTGATAGGCTCTACGCTCAAATACAACGGTGCAAAACAGTTGCACACGCAGAATACTCAGGTTATACTTGACGAGCTATGCATATAAGATATGACCTCGAACACGGAGACCGAAGGTCGAAAGCGTGAATCATATAGTAGATATGATCAACATATTGATGTTCACCATTGAAACTACTCCATCACACGTGATGATCGGTCATGGTGTAGTTGATATGGATCACGCAATCACTTAGAGAATTGGAGGATATTTTCTAAGTGGGAGTTCTTAAGTAATATGATTAATTGAACTTAAATTTATCATGAACTTAGTACCGATAGTATCTTGCTTGTCTATGATGTAGATAGATGGCTCATGCTGTTGTTCCGTTGAATTTTAATGCGTTCCTTGAGAAAGCAAAGTTGAAAGATGATGGCAGCAATTACACGGACTGGGTCCAGAATTTGAGGATTATCCTTATTGCTGCACAGAAGAATTACGCCCCGAAGCACCGTTAGGTGCCGTGCCTGGTGTAAGGGCTGCGCCGAAGTTGTGAACGTCCGCAAAGCAAAGCTGATGACTACTCTATAGTTCAAGTGTGCCATGCTTTACGGCTTAGAACCGGGACTTCAACGTGCTTTTGAACACCATGGAGCATATGAGATGTTCCAGAGTTGAAGTTAATATTCAAGCGAATGCCCGGATTGAGAGATATGAAGTCTCCAATAAGTTCTATAGCTGTAAGATGGAGGAGAACGGTTCGTCGGTGAGCATATACTCGTAATGTCCGGATATAACAATCACTTGATTCAACTGGAGTTAATCTTCCGGATGATTGCGCCATTGATGTAATTCTCCAATCATCGCCACCAAGCTACAAGAGCTTCGTGATGAACTATAATATGCAAGGGATGACTAAAACAATGCCCGAGCTCTTCGCGATGCTTTGAAAGTCATGGAGGTAGAAATCAAAAGGAGCATCAAGTGTTGATGGTTAACAAAACCACTAGTTTCAAGAAAAGGGCAAAGGAAAGAAAAGGAAACTTCAAAAGAGCGGCAAGCAAGTTGTTGATCAAGAGAAGAAACCCAAGTCTGGTCCTAAACTCAAACCGAGTGCTTCTATTGCAAGCAGGCTGGTCATCGAAGCGGAACTGCCCCAAGTATTTGGCGGATAAGAAGGATGGCAAGGTTAACAAAGGTATATGTGATATACATGTTATTGATGTGTACCTTACTAATACTCGCAGAGAGCACTGGTATTTGATATTGGTTCATTGCTAATATTTGCAACTCAAACAGGCTACGGATTGCGAAGATTAGCTAAGGACGAGGTGACAATGCGCGTGGAAATGGTTCCAAAGTCGATGTGATCGCAATGGCACGCTACCTCTACATCTACCTTCGGATTAGTATTAGACCTAAATAATTGTTATTTAGTACCAGCGTTGAGCATGAACATTATATCTGGATCTTGTTTGATGCGAGACGGTTATTCATTTAAATCAGAGAATAATGGTTGTTCTATTTATATGAATAATATCTTTTATGGTCATGCACCATTGAAGAATGGTTTGTTTTACTTAATCTTGATAGTAGTGATACACATATTCATAATGTTGAAACCAAAAGATGCAGAGTTGATAATGATGGTGCAACTTATTTGTGGCAATCGCCGCTTAGGTCATATCGGTGTAAAGCGCATGAAGAAACTCCATACCGATGGACTTTTGGAGTCACTTGATTATGAATCACTTGGCACTTATGTAACCGTGCCTTATGGGCAAGATGACTAAAACACCGTTCTCCGAACTATGGAGAGAGCAACAGATTTATTGGAAATCATACATACCGATGTATGTGGTCCAATGAATGTTGAGGCTCGTGGCGGATATCGTTATTTTCTCACCTTCACAGATGATTTGAGCAGATATGGGTATATCTACTTAATGAAACACAAGTCTGAAACATTTGAAAAGTTCAAAGAATTTCAGAGTGAAGTGGAAAATCATCGTAACAAGAAAATAAAGTTTCTACGATCTGATCGTGGAGGAGAATATTTGAGTTACGAGTTTGGCCTACATTTGAAACAATGCGGAATAGTTTCGCAACTTACGCCACCGGAACACCACAACGTAATGGTGTGTCCGAACGTCGAATCGTATTTTATTAGATATGGTGCGATCTATGATGTCTCTTCTGATTTACCGCTATCGCTTTTGGGGTTATGCTTTAGAGACGGCTACATTCACTTTAAATAGGGCACCATCTAAACTGCTGAGACGACGCCTTATGAACTGTGGTTTGGCAAGAAACCAAAGTTGTCGCTTTTCGAAAGTTTGGGGCTGCGATGCTTATGTGAAAAAGCTTCAACCTGATAAGCTCGAACCCAAATCGGAGAAATGTGTCTTCATAGGATACCCAAAGGAGACAGTTGGGTACACCTTCTATCACAGATCCGAAGGCAAGATTTTGTTGCTAAATTGAAACTTTTGAGAAAGAGTTTCTCACGAAAGAAGTGAGTGGGAGGAAAGTAGAACTTGATGAGATAATCTGTATCTACTCCCTTATTGAGAATAGTACATCACGTAAAACAGTTTCGTGACACCTACACCAAATAGGAGGAAGCTAATGATGATGATCATGAAACTTCAGATCAAGTTTCTCTGTAACTCAGAGATCAACCAGAGCAAGATCCGCACTGAGTGGTACGGTAATCCTATTTTGGAAGTCATGTTTATGGAACATGATGAACCTACGAACTATGAAGAAGCGATGGTGAGCCCAGATTCCACAAAATGGCTTGAGGCCATGAAATCTGAGATGGGATCCATGTATGAGAACAAAGTGTGGACTTTGGTTGACTTGCCCGATGATCGGCAAGCAATTGAGAATAAATGGATCTTCAAGAAGAAGACCGACGCGATGGTAATGTTATCGTCTATAAAGCTCGACTTGTTGCAAAAGGTTTTCGACAAGTTCAAGGGATTGACTACGATGAGACCTTCTCACCAGAAGCGATGCTTAAGTCCGTCCGAATCATGTTAGCAATTGCCGATTTTATGATTATGAAATTTGGCAAATGGATGTTAAAACTGCATTCTGAATGGATTTTCGAAGAAGAGTTGTATATGATGCAACCGAAGGTTTTGTCGATCCAAAGGAGCTAACAAAGTGTGCAAGCTCCAGCGATCCATTTATGGACTGGTGCAAGCCTCTCGGAGTTGGAATAAACGCTTTGATAGTGTGATCAAAGCATTTGGTTTTATATGCACTTTTGGAGAAGCCTGATTTACAAGAAAGTGAGTGGAGCTCAGAGCATTTACGATATTATATGTGGATGACATATTATTGATCGGAAATGATATAGAATTTCTGGATAGCATAAAGGGATACTTGAATAAGAGTTTTCGATGAAAGACCTCGGTGAAGCTGCTTACATATTGGGCATTAAGATCTATAGAGATAGATCAAGACGCTTAATAGGACTTTCACAAAGCACATACCTTGATAAAGTTTTGAAAAAGTTCAAATGGATCGTGCAAAGAAAGGGTTCTTGCCGGTATTACAAGGTGTGAAGTTGAGTAAGACTCAATGCCCGACCACCGCAGAAGATAGAGAGAAAATGAAAGATGTTCCTATGCTTCAGCCATAGGCTCTATCATGTATGCAATGCTGTGTACCAGACCTGATGTGTGCCTTGTGTAAGTTTAGCAGGTACCAAAGTAATCCAGAGTGGATCATCGACAGCGGTCAAGAACATCCTTAAGTACTTGAGAAGGACTAAGGATATGTTTCTCATTTATGGCGGTGACAAAGAGCTCGTCAGAACGGTTACGCCGACGAAGCTTTGACACTGATCCGGACGATTCTAAATCGCAAACCGGATACGATTTACATTAAACGGTGGAGCTGTCAGTTGGTGCAGTTCCAAACAAAGCGCCGCTATGGATCTACATGTGAAGTTGAGTACATAGCTTCGGAAGCAGCTAATGAAGGAGTCTGGATGAAGGAGTTCATAACCGATCTAGGTGTTGTACCTAGTGTATCGGGTCCAATGAAAATCTTTTGTGACAATATGGTGCAATTGCCTTGGCAAAGGAATCCAGATTTCACAAGAGAACCAAGCACATCAAAAGACGCTTCAACTCCATCCGGATTTGGTCCGTGGGAGACATAGAGATATGCAAGATACATACGGATCTGAATGTTGCGCACCGCTGACTAAGCCTCTTCCACGAGCAAAACATGATCAGCACCAAGACTCCATGGGTGTTAGAATCATTATGTGTAATCTAGATTATTGACTCTAGTGCAAGTGGGAGATCAAGGAAATATGCCCTAGAGGCAATAATAATGTTATTATTTATTTCCTTATATCATGATAAATGTTTATTATTCATGCTAGAATTGTATTAACCGGAAACATAATACATGTGTGAATACATAAACCTACAGAGTGTCACTAGTATGCCTCTACTTGACTAGCTCGTTAATCAAAGATGGTTATGTTTCCTAACCATGAACAAGGAGTTGTTATTTGATTAACGGGATCACATCATTGGTTGAATGATCGATTGACATGACCCATTCCATTAGCATAGCACTGATCGTATAGTTTGTTGCTAGTGCTTTTCTTCATGACTTATACATGTTCCTATGACTATGAGATTATGCAACTCCCGCTTGCCCGAGGAACACTTTTGGTGCTACCAAACGCCACAACGAATCGGGTGATTATAAAGGTACATTACGTGTGTCTCCGAAGGTACATGTTGGGTTGGCATATTTCGAGATTAGGATTTGTCACTCCGATTGTCGGAGAGGTATCTCTGGCCCCTCGGTAATGCACATCACATAAGCCTTGCAAGCATTGCAACTAAATGTGTTAGTTGTGAGATGATGTATTACGGAACGAGAAAAGAGACTTGCCAAGAATTGAGATTGAACTAGGTATTGATACCGACGATCGAATCTCGCAAGTAACATACCGATGACAAAGGGAACAACGATGTTGTTATGCGGATCGACCGATAAAGATCTTCGTAGAATATGTAGGAGCCAATATGGGCATCCAGGTCCGCTATTGGTTATTGACCGAGAGGTGTCTCGGTCATGTCTACATAGTTCTCGAACCCGTAGGGTCCGCACGCTTAACGCTTCGATGATGCTATTATGAGTTTATATGATATTGATGTACCAAGGTTGTTCGAGTCCCTGATGAGATCACGGACATGACGAGGAGTCTCAAATGGTCGAGACATAAAGATTGATATATTGAAGCCTATGTTTGATTCCGAATCACTCCGGGTGAAATTGGGAATTTTACCGAGTACCGGGGTTACGGAACCCCGGGGGTCAATGGGCCATGATGGGCCTTAGTGGGAAAGAGAAAGGGGCCATAGTGCTGGTCGCACCTTCCCTTCCCTAGTCCTATTAGGACTAGGAGAAGGGCGCTCTCTCTCTCTCTTCCCACTTGGGAAAACCTAGTTGGACTAGGATTGGGGGAATCCTACCCTAGTAGGAGTAGGAAACCCTGGTGCGCCTCCTCTCTCTGGCCGGCCAGCCCTCCCTTCCCTCCTTTATATACAGGCAGGGGGCACCCATGACACACAAGTTGATCATTGAGATCGCTCTCAGCTGCAGCGGTGCCCCTTCCACCAAACTACACCTCGAATATACCGCTGCGGAGCTTAGGCGAAGCCCCGCGCGGTGGAACATCATCATCGCCACCACGCCGTCTTGTCGACGAAACTCTCCTCAACACTCGGCTGGATCGGAGTTCGAGGGACGCCATCGAGCTGAACGTGTGCAGAACTCGGAGGTGCCGTGACGCTCGGTACTTGGATCGGTTGGATCGGGAAGAAGTACGACTACTTCCTCTACGCTATGCCAACGCTCGCTGCTGGTCTCACGAGGGTACGAGACAACACTCTCATCTTGCTATGCATCACCATGATCTTGGCGTGATCGTAGGAAAATTTTTGAAATTACTACGCTCCCAACAAGTGGTATCGAGCCTGGTTTTATGCGTTGATGTCATGTGCACGAGTAGAACACAAGTGAGTTGTGGACGATACAAGTCATACTGCCTACCGGCATGTCATACTTTGGTTCAGCGGTATTGTGAGATGAAGCGGCCGGACCGACATTACGCCAGACGCTTACGCGAGACTGGTTTCACCGCCCGAGCACTCGTTGCTTAAAGGTGACCGGCGGTGTCTGCTCTCTCACTTTAGTTGAATCGAGTGTGGCTACGCCGGTCCTTGAGAAGGTTAAAGCGGAGTCTATTTGACGAAATATCGTTGTGGTTTTGATGCGTAGGTAAGAACGGTTCTTGCTCAGCCCGTAGCAGCCACGTAAAATTTGCAACAACAAAGTAGAGGACGTCTAACTTGTTTTTGCAGGGCATGTTGTGATGTGATATGGTCAAGACATGATGCTGAATTTTATTGTATGAGATGATCATGTTTTGTAACCGAAGTTATCGACAATGGCGCAGAGCCATATGGTTGTCGCTTATTGTATGAAATGCATCGCTTCTGTAATGCTTTACTTTATCACTAAGCGGTAGCGATAGTCGTAGAAGCATAAGATTGGCAGACGACAACGATGCTACGATGGAGATCAAGGTGTCGCGCCGGTGACGATGGTGATCATGACGGTAAGCGGAGATGGAGATCACAAGCACAAGATGATGATGGCCATATCATATCACTTATATTGATTGCATGTGATGTTAATCCTTTATGCATCTTATTTTGCTTTGATTGACGGTAGCATTATAAGATGATCCTTACTAAATTATCAAGAAGTGTTCTCCTGAGTATGCACCGCACGAAAGTTCTTCGTCTTTGAGACACCACGTGATGATCGGGTGTGATAGGCTCTCGCTCAAATACAACGGGTGCAAAACAGTTGCACACGAGAATACTCAGAGTTATACTTGACGAGCTATGCATATAAGATATGACCTCGGAACACGGAGACCGAAGGTCGAGCGTGAATCATATAGTAGATATGATCAACATATTGATGTTCACCATTGAAACTACTCCATCACACGTGATGATCGGTCATGGTGTAGTTGATATGGATCACGCAATCACTTAGAGAATTGGAGGATATTTTTCTAAGTGGGAGTTCTTAAGTAATATGATTAATTGAACTTAAATTTATCATGAACTTAGTACCGATAGTATCTTGCTTGTCTATGATGTGTAGATAGATGGCTCGTCTTTGTTGTTCCGCTTGAATTTTAATGCGTTCCTTGAGAAAGCAAAGTTGAAAGATGATGGTAGCAATTAACGGACTGGGTCCGTAGAATTTGAGGATTATCCTTATTGCTGCACAGAAGAATTACGCCCCGGAAGCACCGTTAGGTGCCAGAACCGGTGTAAGGGCTGCGCCGAGAAGTTGTGAACGTCCGGCAAAGCAAAGTCGATGACTACTCTATAGTTCGGTGTGCTATGCTTTACGGCTTAGAACCGGACTTCAACGTCTTTTGAACACCATGGAGCATATGAGATGTTCCAGAGTTGAAGTTAATATTCCAAGCGAATGCCCGGATTGAGAGATATGAAGTCTCCAATAAGTTCTATAGCTGTAAGATGGAGGAGAACTGTTCTGCAAGGAGCATATACTGTAATGTCCGGATATAACAATCACTTGATTCAACTGGAGTTAATCTTCCTGATGATTGCGCATTGACGATGTAATTCTCCAATCATCGCCACCAAGCTACAAGAGCTTCGTGATGAACTATAATATGCAAGGATGACTAAAACAATGCTCGAAGCTCTTCATGATGTCGAAAGTCATGGAGGTAGAAATCAAAAGGAGCATCAAGTGTTGATGGTTAACAAAACCACTAGTTTCAAGAAAAAGGCAAAGGAAAGAAAAGGAAACTTCAAAAGAGCGGCAAGCAAGTTGTTGATCAAGAGAAGAAACCCAAGTCCTGGTCCTAAACCTCAAACCGAGTGCTTTATTGCGTAAGCAGTCGGGTCATCGAAGCGGAACTGCCCCAAGTATTTGGCGGATAAGAAGGATGGCAAGGTTAACAAAGGTATATGTGATATACATGTTATTGATGTGTACCTTTACTAATACCGTGAGAGCACCCGGTATTTGATATCGGTTCTGCTGCTAATATTTGCAACTCAAAAGGGGCTACGGATTATTGCCAAGATTAGCTAAGGACGAGGTGACAATGCGCTGGGAAATGGTTCCAAAGTCGATGTGATCGCAATGGCACGCTACCTCTACATCTACCTTCGGATTAGTATTAGACCTAAATAATTGTTATTTAGTACCAGCGCTGAGCATGAACATTATATCTGGATCTTGTTTGATGCTAGACGGTTATTCATTTAAATCGAGAGAATAATGGTTGTTCTATTTATATGAATAATATCTTTTATGGTCATGCACCATTGAAGAATGGTTTGTTTTTACTTAATCTTGATAGTAGTGATACACATATTCATAATGTTGAAACCAAAAGATGCAGAGTTGATAATGATGGTGCAACTTATTTGTGGCAATCCGCTTAGGTCATATCTGTGTAAAGCTTATGAAGAAACTCCATACCGATGGACTTTTGGAGTCACTTGATTATGAATCACTTGGCACTTCATGTAACTGCCTTATGGGCAAGATGACTAAAACACCGCTTCTCCGAACTATGGAGAGAGCAACAGATTTATTGGAAATCATACATACTGATGTATGTGGTCCAATGAATGTTGAGGCTCGTATGGATATCGTTATTTTTTCACCTTCATCAGATGATTTGAGCAGATATGGGTATATCTACTTAATGAAACACAAGTCTCAAAACATTTGAAACACGCCGGTTAAGAAAAGAATTAACATGATGATCTCGATGATCAAGAAGGATTAGTATTCCATAGCAATATGAGAACACCATTTAGAATGAGGTATGGAATCAACACTTGGCATTGAAGCAACTTGAATAACCACAAAACAAAACAAAACAAAGGATTGGCTTCAAGAATGAGCCGAATAAACACATGATGAGAGATTTCGCCAAAGTGTTCGGTAGGGGCCCACGACGGACACGAAGTAGCAGCGGATTACTTAATGACAAACAAGACGCCCCCTAATCAGCATAGCCAAGGATTCTTTAAGACGCCTCGCGCACCATCGTGAATCGATCGCGAATGGGCGGACCACTAAACTTTGAACCCCAATCTCAAATCATACATCCGTTTTAAAGAATATCCTGTAAGCTACTAGAATTTCACCTATAAACTCCCGAACTCTTCGGTTATGTAATCCGGCGTTGGGGATATAGGGACACAAAATATATCACCCAAACTAACAATACCTAGATCCAAGCCGTATCCATCCGCCAACACATAATCAAGAAACCCTTCAAAATCGTGGGTACCGACCTTCAAAAACATCCGTTATACAAGTCATGGCAACATCTCAAGACCGCCACAAGATCTGGGTTATCAGGTTATCTCACCAACAATCGCAGAAAAAGAGATTTCAAGGTCGGTAAAACTCAGTATTCCGTGAATCAAGAACGATAAAATTGTGACGGACAACACTTTGGAGCTCAACTCCCGTGACACCGCCACAACCCCTAAATGTCAGAGGCACCAAGAACAATGTTTCTCGCCACAAAACCATCGAACGATTCCAAGATACCCGCGCGGATCCAAAAAAAAAATTTAGTGAAAATTTGAGAAGAGAAGAGTCAAAACCTACGCCGTGGATACCTCACCGGGAATGATGGTATGGACCGAGGAGTAAAAAGAATCCTCATCCGATATATATAATCCTAAGACTCAAAACATTTTCCGCTTCTAGACTCAACAACGCCAAAGAAACAAATCAAGTAGGGGCTCTAAGTCGGGAAGGCCTCGATTACCAACTTGTAACGCTTCGGACACACCCTACGGTGGTCAGCATTCTCTGGCGGGATCTAGACCGCCCTACAGATCAATACTAGTCTTTTCTACGCACTTTGTCCTCACTGCATGCTACTCCGGAGCACCAGCCGGTCACCCATCCTCGGCTACTACTCCAAGCCTGAGCACGCTTAACTTTGGAGTTTGGTCCAATGGGGCTCTCTAAAAGAAGGAATTCCTTATTGATATGAGTAGTCTATCATCCCTAATAAGCCCGTGCCATCACATACACCCCCACTCAGAGGAATGTAGACGCCCTCGTCAGCCACGTGAACGCTTCCTCTTGGCAGCAAACGTCTGTGCTTCTGGTCCCGCACATGTGCTGCGTTTCGTGCCACGACGGGTCACAAACGCTATGAACAACATGACCACGCACCTGTCAAGCAGAACCATCCGTAAATCGCTGAGGGTTTGGCCTCGATACTAACTTGAACGCCTTACGCGGCGAGCATATTCCATGTGTCGAAGTAACTCACTTAGAGGCATAACCGCATTGAAAGCAATGTCGCAAGTGAGGTAATCTTCATACAACCTATGTAATACATAGGGAGAGAAAGAGATAGTTGGCTTACAATCGCCACTTCACACAATACATGAGTAAACACATTACATCATACAGATATAATCAAGGTCCCACCACGAACCAAAATAAAAGAAGACTACCCCAAATGCTACGATCCTCGGATCGTCCTAATCGGCTCCACCATCGATCACCTGAAACGAAACAACACAACGCACAAAGATCTTCATCGAAGCTCCTCCTTGAGCTCGGATGCATCACCGCGACCGGTTTCACTCAGCACCGCAAACTGGTTTTGAAGTATCTGTGAGTCACGGGACTCAAAGAATCTCACACCATGTAGATCAAGACTATTTAAGCTTAAAGGTAGGACAGGGTAGTGAGGTGGAGCTGCAGCAAGTTTACCAGCATATATGGTGGCTACATACAAAAAGAGAGCAGAAGAGGAGGCAAAGCACTATCGAACAACTATGATCAAGAAGTGATCCCGAAACTACTTTACGCTAAACATAACTCCAACACTCAGTTCACTTCCCGGACCGCCGAGAAGAGACTATCACGGTTACACACGCCGTTGGTGTATTTTAATTAAGATCAACTTCGGGTTTTCTACAACCGACATTAACAAATTCCCATCTGCCACATAACCGCTGGCACGGCTTTCAAAGTTCAAACCCCGCAGGGTGTCCTAATTTAGCTCATGATAAGCTCTCGATCAACGGCGATATTCTTCTCCCCGGAAGACCCGATCCGTCTCCTAATCTCCGCCACAAGACATTTACAAAGCAATAAAACAAGACCAGCAGAGCCGCCTCGGATGTGCCGACAACTCTCGATAGGAGCTGCACATATCTCGTCTCGTGGCACACCTGATGAGCAGTCCATACAATTAAAACCAAACCTCAAGTTGTTTTGAGGGCGCCAGACAAAGACTTAGTTCGGCCAGACTCAAGGAGCACCGTCCCGGGGCTAAAATAGAAGATGACCCTTGGGCCCTAAAACCCAAGGGAAAAGGGCATAGGTGAGGCAAATGGTAAACCAATGTTGGGCCTTTGCTGAAAAGTCTTATTCAAAGCTTAATCGTCAAGGGGTCCTATAAATCACCCGATCAAGTTAGGGACGCAAAATCCGGGAACATAATACCGATATGACGGAAACTAGGGGCGGCAAGAGAGGAACAAAACACCGTGCATAAGGCCGAGCTTTCCACCCTTTACCAAATATATAGATGCATTAATTAAATAAGATATATTGTGATATCCTAACAAGTAAACATGTTCCAACAAGGAACAACATCTCCATGTTCCAACAAGGAACAAACTTCATCTTCACCGCAACTAACAACGCTATAAGAGGGGCCGAGCAAAGCGGTAACATAGCCAAACAACGGTTTGCTAGGAAAG
>JAHIAM010000918.1:0-22227 GCA_021605205.1 Aegilops longissima
GTTGAAGAAGGGGAACCAGCCCTGCGACGACGCTGCTCATGAAGAAGGGGAAGAAGGTGCTTCCCGCAGGCTCCGACATGATAGAGCCAGCCTGGAGCTCGGTCTTCCCCCTCTCGTTGCTCTCTTCCACCGTCAGTAGGTGCGTGGCGGCGAGGTTCTTCTCTAAGACATTGGGCGCATCCAGAGCCGGCTCGTACCAGGCGGACGACGAAGAAACATTGACCTTCTGGTGCGCCATTGGTCGCTGATTCGGAAGGGATGGGAGCAGATCTGGAGATTTTGGAAGCGAGGAGCGAGAAAGGGGATCTGGAGCAAGGCGGAAGAAAGAAATGAAGGCAAGCGTTGCCCGCGCTAGCTTTTTGTCACACGGGCAGTTGCCGAGGCAGCGTGGGGAAGCGGAGACGCCCACGTCCAATCAATCGCCATGCGTCGACCAAGGCCGCAGGCTGTTGGGGCCTGCGGCGCTCCGCACTTGCCCTTTGGCTTCGCCTCGAAGCCAAGTCCGGCAGCGTTGGGCCCGGGGCTCACTCGGCGTTAAGGAGCAGGGGTCGAGACTTGCTCTGCGGCCCATGGCGTGGCTCCACTCATGCCCAATATGGCCGTCTTCACCAACAAGCGCTCAAGACCTCGCGGTCCAAGCCTTGATGAGGCGACACGGCCTCCTCGGGGGCGACCTCACTGAGCTGGCTCGCGAGGCGGAGAGATCAAGGCAAGGCAAACCTCGCGAGTTCCAATGACATAAGCCATGGCGACCAAGGCAGGCGGGCGCGGTCTTTGATAGTGTCCTTGTTTCCTCTTTGGTGCTAAGAAGGCAAGCGCCGAGGCGAGTACCAGAGGCATCGAGCAAAATATTTCCATGCTCGTTGCAATGAGACCAAGGCCAAGCAGGATGGCAGGACAGAGATCACCATGGAGCCCAAGACGACGTCACCACCAGAGCCTTTGGCAGGCGAAGACCACCTTTAGTCAGGATAGCTTGTACTAGCTGTCCCCCTTCAAATTGGCCATTGTAGGCTCCCTTCTTGCTCAATATTTGGGGAGAGGACCAGGTCCTCTATAAATAGGGCTACCACCACCATAGAGAGGGGACGAATCATTGAGCTCTCCCTCAACCACCCAAGTTCACCAGGCACAAGAACACCTCGCCTGAGGAGGCTGTTCTTCCCCTTGTACTGTTCATCCTCAACCCAAGAGGGGATCCATCACACCACACTGGAGTAGGGTATTACACCACAACGGTGGCCCGAACCAGTATAAATCTCGTGTCTCTTGTGTTGCGAGTTTGTCAAGCTAGGCTTTGAGATCGCGGTGAAATTTGAGGCATGATTAGGGTGGGGAAATCTTCACCGCGCACCAGTCATTGAACCTCAAGGTTTTGCGGAACCGAAATCCGGCAGACACCATTAGATACACGCAGCAGAAAAGAAACATTACAGCGGCCATGTCCTTGATGTCATATGCTGGCAAACTAGCTGTCAGGACCCCGATCCTAGGTCACACCGATCTAGCATGTAACACATCATATCACTTTGCGGCCTCACGCACGGTATTCCCACGGTGTCGCCTTACCATGGCCGGGACCGTTTAGCGTCTTTTGGCTCACGTATATGATAGTGTCGCTAGCATCCATATGACGAAGAACCGGGCCGACATGGCTGGTCGTGAACCCAAAGCGGCACTAACCTATGGGGACAGGCATACATGAAACACCTCGAGCATGTCGGTCATCAGCGTATGAACTTGGGCTGTAGCATCGGGCTATGAGGACTCGGTATCCGGGCTGTAGCAGGCTAGGCAGGACTCAAGTATCACCGCGTGACATTTCCCGAAGGACGGACATAGGAACGAAATGAATCACATGCCGGCCATCAAGTGTCCAAGCGGTAGTCTTTGGGCTAGCGGGACTCCGGTGAACCGGGCTGTAGCGGACTACTATCGCTCGGAGGCACGAGACTACATTTCCCCATATGAGAGGCTGCCAAGGATAAACAACTAGTTTGTCGGATCCCACACATACCAAGCATTTCAAACATACACACAATATGCTCAATATGTGTAAATCTGACGTGGCATCACAACATAACTCTCGACTCAGATATTATACATTAGGCTCGAGGAGGCGAGATATTACAAACAGGGTCTCATGACCCAACACTCGAAACATACAAGTCAAGCACAAGCGAAAGCTAAACATGTCGAGTACAGACAACTATAAATGGAAAAATTTGAAGAAGCGACTATCTACCAAATCTGCCGAGGCACAAGATCGTAGCTGAGGTAACAAGCTAAACGTCGAAGTCCAAGCGGAACTACTAGCGAGGCGGCGTCTCTCTGCAAAAACATAGAATAAGCAAGCGTGAGTACAATTGTACTCAGCAAGACTTACATCAGAACTAACTACATATGCATCATTATCAAAAGGGGTGGTGGAGTTTGGTGCAGCAAGCCAGCTTTGACTCGGTGGCTATCTGAACTACATTGCAAGTAACTCTTTTGAGGTGGCGCTACGAGTCCACATATTCACCATGGCAATACACCACTATGGACCCGCCCCTTTTCCCTCGAGAGCGCCAACCATAGCACTCACGCTTATCTTGCGCATTTTAGGGTATCCACTTCCACTTGTCTATGAACTGATATAGGCAACCCGAAGTCCTTCTCCGTGGACACGGCTATTGAATAGATCATATTAAACCTGCAGGGTGTACTTCTTCACCTGCGCTCACCACTTATCGTCGTTTACCCGACATGTACTCGGCAACCTTCAAGCGGAAGCCCAACGTGGGTGTCGGCCACGGCCTACCTAAACACTCAAGTCCCTAGTCCGGGTTTATCGCCTATTCGGGTTCCATCCATGAGAGTCCGGCGAAGTTTCCCATACAGCCCGAGCGATGTGTGCGGGGTTCCCGAGATACCAAGCGGGCACTTTCGGTACACAGACCCGCAGTGCCTACCGCAACACAACCCACCCCTAAGGTCAGCGTTATCGCGTTGACATGCTACAAACACGAAACTACTTGCAACTCCCGGATGTGGACAAGGGTGGTTAAGAAGCGAGAGGGTCAATTAAGGATCCCAATGCGTGGTAGTAACTGTTTCATGGATCACAAACACAGAACTCAGTTCACGAGGGCGGCTGCAATGAGACAACCCACCATGTACTCCTACATGGCCTCTCACCGCTACCTTTACCAAATCGTGTTCACACACTTAGCTCACACACAATAGGACATGTTCATAACAATTCCAATTCATTCCCGATGAATCAGACCCGACTCAACTCTAAGCGAAAGCAGGCATGACAAGCAAGCATAAATGAGTAGGCACAACATGGGCTCAAACAACTCCTACTCATGCTAGTGGGTTTCATCTAATTCTTGTGGAATGACAGGTCATGCAAAGGATCAAGGGGTTCACTACATGACAAGTAACACATGAGTCGTTGTTGTCCTAATGCAATAAAATAGAGCAGGAGCGAGAGTGGGATTATATCGGAATGAACAAGGGGTTTTGCTTGCACGGCACTTCGAAGATAGTATAGTTCTTCATCGGTGTCATCGAACAATCATCGTCGGTACATCGTCTCTACCGGAGGAAGATTACCGGCAAACAAGAGAAACACAATCAATGCAATGCACATATATGATGCATGATCAGGTTAAGGTACTGAATTTACCTAATGCAATAGTAATCCAAGTTAGTTGGGTGGATTCAAACAAGGTTGAATTCCAACTCAAAATGCTAGTTCATAAGTTGCCCTAATCATGATTCCTCCTATTCAGTGATGTTAACTTGTTCAAACATGCATGATCATGGCATAAACAGATTCTTCATATTTTTCTGATCATTTTCATATATAAATTATTTCCATCCGAGTTACGGTTGAATTTATATGATTTTTAGAAGTTTAGGACATTTTCGAAATTCTTGAATTAAATTAAATCTATAAAATATATCTTGCGTCGACTGACGTCGGTGTGGCGTCAGTGATCAGCAGGCGCGGTCCAGGTCAAACCTGGCGTGTGGGGGCCCACGTCGCTGACTAACTAACTAACCTAGTTAACTAGTACTAACAGGGGTTAGTTAAGTTAGTTTAAAACCTAACTAGAGTAGTTAGTCAGGCGGGGCCGCATGTCGATGACAGGGGTGGTCAAACCCGGTCAAAGGTCATCGCCACCCGGCAGCGCCTTGGCTGACGTCGAGCGCGGGCGGAGCAAGTGCAATAGGCCATTCCGCCACCAAAAGGCGGGAAGGGACCTCTGAGGGCTGAGGGGCCTTGGGGGTTCTTGGTGGGGATAGCTGGGTCAGGCGGCCGGTGTTCGGGAGTGGAGCCAGGCGGCGCCGGAGTTCGGCTAAGCGGCCGCGATGTTGTGGTTCGTGTGGGAGTGGCGGAGGTGCTAGACAGCACCTAGGCGGGAGGGAGCGGCGTCAGGCTGCCAGCGAGGCAGAGCTCGGGGGCCTGAGCTTCGCCCGGCCATGGCGGACGGCGGCCAGGTGCCAGCAGGCGGTGGCTCTGAGTAGCGTGAGGCAGAGAGGGATGAGGAGAAGAAGAGGAGCTCACCGCGGGTCGGAGAGGAATCAGTGAGCTCGGGAGGTCTGGCGGCGCCGAAGTGAGGCCCAGCGATCAGTGGTCGAGAGGAAAGAGCAGTGAGGCGGCGCCTCGGGCCTCTCCGGTGAGTGGTCGTGGGAGGGCGAGGGCGGCCGGAGCTCTTGAGCACGCCCGCCGAGGCAAGGAGGGCCAGTGGCCGTGGCTCAGCGTCTGTGGCGGCAGAGCTCCGCTCGGTCAGGCGAGGAGGAGCAGGGAGAGGAGGCGTTCGAGAGAGAGTGAGAGGGCGAGGGTCGCGTGGCTGTTCAGTGTCGAGGAGGTCGGGGTAGCCTTGGCATAGCAGGAGGTGGTGGCATCATGGCCTTCATCACGCCTCGCCTCGCCTTGGCGGAGAGGAAGGCGATGATGATGGGGGCAGTGGTGGGCCAACTGGCCAACCTGGCCGGCCAGGAGAAGAGAGGTGGGCGGTTGGGCGCCAGTGGGTGGGCTCTTGTGAGTGAGGCTGGTGCAGCACTCTCTCTCCTTTTTTATTTTAGTTTCTGTTTCTATTTTTTACGACATTTGTTTGATTTATTTAAAATACCAAACTAATTTATTTAATTATGCCAATTTTGCGGGAGCTTGCTATATTATTCGAGCTCCTCAACGAAAGGCATAATTTTGGACAACATTTTATGTATATAATAATATATATCCAAAGCAAATATTTACGTATTAATTCCAAATGCCCAAAATAAATACTTATGAGATCCTGAAAATATTGGTTAGGTTGTCATCTCTGCCCAATATTTTCGGAGGGCCACATGAGCATTTTCTTGGACCTTTTGGAGCGATTTTTATTTAGGTCATTTCCAAAATGATTACGAGGGTTTCACAAATCCCCATTTCAATTTTCATGGAAATTAACATGATGACATGAATGCCCTAATGCAACTAATGTCAAGCAATTCTAGGGATGTGACAACTCACCCCACTAAACAAGAATCTGGCCCGAGATTCAAGGCGTGAGTAAGAGGAAAGGGAGGTCACAAACTATTACAACCTTCATGATCCAATTGCCTTCTCGAAGATGTTGGTTCCTCCATCTTCTTGATCTTGGCGTCTTGAGATCTTCACCGACTCGACAACAGAAAAGAAGGAAAACCCTACATGATTCGACCCTTATGAAGATCAAGTAGACATGATCGATTCACGGATTGAGATGGTGACACATCTCGAGTTGAGACCTTGAAAATACATCGAGGGGATGGAAGAACAACATCGAAGTTTGATTAGTGGCAACAATTCCACGCTTTAGGAAGATGGTGGATGGTGTCAAGTGGTGAAGGATCATTTACCATGATTCAATAGCAGGGCACCTCGAGAAAGGTGGCGAAGGAACTATTTCCTTAAGTGGCAAAAGAATTACTTTTGATCCATAGATCATTGGAACTCTTTATACCAGCCTAAGGCAATCTGGCGATCATTTGGTGGAGTGCAAAGGAATGGTATACCGGACTAGAATGGATGATGTGGACTACCTTGTTGAAGACAACGCAATGGATGATTTGCTTATCATCGAGGGGACCCATGGTAAGTCCACTTTTGAAGATAAACCTGGACAAGAATTGCTAAGAAGACCGCTATAGCGAGATAGCACAAGGGCGGTGCAAGCTGGGAGCGAAATGCAGCTATTGGAATGTTTCAACCATCATATCTGCACGAGATTCAGATCTGGTTGGTGTTAGGATATTTCAGACTTATCATATCGGTAGGAAGGTTGCAACACAATTGGCGAGATGGCGTTGCGAGATTCTCGGAATATGAACTACGATAGTAAGCTCCAAAACATGAGCTGGTTTTGCTACAAACATGTGAACACGTTGTCCTAGACAAGCATGACCACATGGTAGTCTTATAATATAACACTACCGAGTTGGGTTGGGAACCATCATCGAGGACATTGAAGTCTTAACATAAGTCATGATTGGCTCTTATGGAAGAACTCCTTTTCCTTGAACAAATCAAATCGGTGGCTTGGCGTGCTAGGGATACATACGGAATGAAGATGATCAGTCTATCAAACCATAGAATACTTAGCACATGCATGGCGGACTTGGGATGATTCCACGGAGGCAAAACAAACCTTTCTCAAGTTCATGGTGGCAACTTACATCAGATGCACATGAACTAGAGGGAGTCACTACTTTCATCAAACATATGCTTCATGAAGCGAAACACGAAGAATTGCTTACACAAGTTTCCAATACTAGGTTGATGCTCAACATGACTCATGGGGAGACAAAATGCTCTTGATGGGCTCAATGACAACTCATCGAATTTCCATATCCTTTGGACTTCCACCATCATGTGAACACGTGATAGTATTGGTCGAGACCAAAAGATGTAATGGTGTATGCTCGAAGGATCAACCACGAGTAAGACAACATTACGAATATCGTTGGTTCTGATTTGACTTGATAATGGCCCATACTCAAGTCAAAGGAATTGGTAGGACAATAGGTCCACAAGCGATCACAAGGACCAATCGATGAAGATATCATCCTTCTTCAACACACACTACACAAGAGTATCCCTTTGGATCGAACTAAGTTAGGCAAGCTTTTATCTTCCAACTCTCCAAGTTATTGTCTAGCTTAACCAACTAGCTCGGGAATATCCAACACAGATTCTTGGAGAAAGGGTGGTCCATAAGGAACCAACTTGATCACGAGCTCAACATAACGTCGAGGAAACAACCGGTAACACTTCCAGAAGATATTTGGAAAGTCACGAACCACTTGGTATGTTACTAAGCTCGAGAACAATCTTGCTTTTCGAGGGCAAGGCGATATGATCAAATGAGTGAGGACTTGACACAATCCTAACTCATCAATCGAAGTGTGCACGAAATAAGGACTAGGTAGCACGATCAATCTTAGGATGATGGTTTAATAACCAACACGCTAAGAATGAGAATATTGTCCATTCACTACCAAGCAACAAGTTGCTCGGGTATTGATTTCACACATCACCATTCACTTGTCGGCATTCGGTTGCATCAACACGGAACCGAGGAATGAATAATGATAGCGAGAGTATCACTGCGTCAAGAATTCCTAGGAGGTGGTGCAATTCCCATGACACTCTTGACATAAGATGGCAATACTGAGGTAGAAACGAACAAAAGCTGAATTGGCGTTTTGATCTGCGGGATACAACTACTTTGACCCAATCCTAAAATGGATGAGGTCTGGAGTTTGTTTCTCCTAGTCATTCCGAATAGAATGGCAGCGGACCACAAGGATAAAATGCATCGATGAACACAAATGCACACATACCCTTGGCTATCAATTGATAGATGAAGGTCGAGAAGGCATCTAAGAGAACAACTCAAAGGAACATATAATTTTCTGAGTTGTGGATGCACAGATTAGTATGTCGAGCAAGCTCAACATTTCTTAGGATAACCCATGCGAGAAAGGTAGAATTGGCAGATTCACAATTATGAATGGAGAACTCCTCAAGAGCACTCTTATTGTGATCTTTTGGTTCAAAGAACTTACGCCATAATTAGTTCATGGCATTTGGAAGAAGGAAATACCACGGACCTTGAGGTCTATCATAAGGTTACTAATATCCTAAAGGCACTAGCAAATACTAACAACATGAAGTAGGATGAATCTCGGTTTCAACAACCCGGGAGTAGAATACCTACTACTAAATGGCATCACAGGATGCTTTGAAAATGATGGCGAATCATCACACTTGGGATACAAAAGCATTACTAGATTGCTAGGTGACTTCCTAACACCTAGGGTCATAATAGTAGTTCCAACATATATGTCAAGGCAATAAATTACCCCACGCACCGGTTAGTGTGCTTATTACGACCAAAGAGGACATCGGGAGCAGAAAGAAAGGATTTGCAAATGCATCGGACTATTTAGAGACACAGGATGACTCGGACGACATAACGGCTGTAAATGCTCAAAATGATTTGAGACATCCTGCGAGAAAATGGTGGCATAACCACTCAACAACATCATAACAAGATTACGGGATCAATAGTTATCATACGAGAAATAGTAGGAACTGAGCGGGGATTAAAACCAACAATCTTACAAGTCTATGGATTAGTAACACGTCATCCTAATAGATAGATGAGAAGCCTAGTTCTTAAACCCGTAGAAGAGAAGAGGATGATTTCGGATCGAAGGCCATGAGGTATAAGGAGTAAAAAGAGCCTTACGTTCCTTCCACAATCAATTCCCTTACATAACTAAAGCATTTCTAGACACAACTTGACCAGTTTGGCTTGGTAATCCTCTGAGCAGATCGGGCTCACGATACCAGCGCTGTCGGGACCCGATCCTAAGTCACACCGATCTAGCATGTAACACATCATATCACTTTGCGGCCTCACATGCGGTATTCCCAGGTGTCGCCTTACCATGGCCGGGACCGTTTGCGTCTTTTGGCTCACGTATATGATAGTGTCGCTAGCATCCATATGACAAAGAACCGGGCCGACATGGCTGATCGTGAACCCAAAGCGGCACTAACCTATGGGGACGAGGCATACATGAAACACCTCGAGCATGTCGGTCATCAGCGTATGAACTTGGGCTGTAGCTTTGGGCTAACGAGGACTCCGGTATCCCGGCTGTAGCAGGCTAGGCAGGACTCAAATATCACAGCGTGACATTTCCCGAAGAACGGACATAGGAGCGAAATGAATCACATGTCGGCCAGATCAAGTGTCCAAGCAGTAGTCTTTGGGCTAGCGAGGACTCCGGTGAACCGGGCTGTGGCGGACTACTATCGCTCGGAGAGGCACGAGACTACATTTCCCCATATGAGAGGCTGCCAAGGATAAACAACTAGTTTGTCGGATCCCACACATACCAAGCATTTCAAACATACACACAATATGCTCAATATGTGTAAATCTGACGTGGCATCACAACATAACTCTCTGACTCAGATATTATACATTAGGCTCCGAGGAGGCGAGATATTACAAACAGGGTCTCATGACCCAACACTCGAAACATACAAGTCAAGCACAAGCGGAAGCTAAACATGTAGAGTCGAGACAACTATAAATGGAAAAAGGCTGAGAAGCGACTATCTACCAAATCCTGCGAGGCACAAGATCGTAGCTGAGGTAACAAGCTAAGCGTCGAAGTCAAAGCGGAACTACTAAGCGAGGCAGCGTCTCTCTGCAAAAAACATAGAATAAGCAAGCGTGAGTACAATTGTACTCAGCAAGACTTACATCAGAACTAACTACATATGCATCATTATCAAAAGGGGTGGTGGAGTTTGGTTGCAGCAAGCCAGCTTTGACTCGGTGGCTATCTGAACTACATTGCAAGTAACTCTTTTGAGGTGGCGCTACGAGTCCACATATTCACCACGGCAATACACCACTATGGACCGCTCCGTTTCCCTCGAGAGCGCCATCCATAGCACTCACGCTTATCTTGCGCATTTTAGGGTATCCACTTCCACTTGTCTATGAACTGATATAGGCAACCAGAAGTCCTTCTCCGTGGACACGGCTATTGAATAGATCATATTAAACCTGCGAGGTGTACTTCTTCACACGCTCTCACCACTTATAAATCGTTTACGACATGTACTCGGCAACCTTCAGCGGAAGCCCAGCGTGGGTGTCGGCCACGGCCTACCTAAACACTCAAGTCCCTAGTCGGGTTTATCGCCTATTCGGGTTCCATCCGCAGGAGTCCGCGAGGTTTCCCATACAGCCCGAGCGATGTGTGCGGGGTTCCCGAGATACCAAGCAGGCTTTTTCATTTTGCAGACCCACGGTGCCTACCGCAACACAACCCACCCCTAAGGTCAGCGTTGCGTCTGACCCTGACATACTACAAACACGAAACTACTTGCAACTCGGACTGTGGACAAGGGTGGTTAAACCGAGAGGGTCAATTAAGGATCCCAATGCGTGGTAGTAACTGTTTCATGGATCACAAACACAGAACTCAGTTCACGAGGGCGGCTGCAATGAGACAACCCACCATGTACTCCTACATGGCCTCTCACGCTACCTTTACCAAATCGTGTTCACACACTTAGCTCACACACAATAGGACATGTTCATAACAATTCCAATTCATTCCCGATGAATCGGACCGACTCAACTCTAAGCGATGCTTGGGCATGACAAACAAGCATAAATGAGTAGGCATAACATGGGCTCAAACAACTCCTACTCATGCTAGTGGGTTTCATCTAATTCTTGTGGAATGACAGGTCATGCAAAGGATCAAGGGGTTCAGCTACATGACAAGTAACACATGAGTCGTTGTTGTCCTAATGCAATAAAATAGAGCGGGAGGCGAGAGAGTGGGATTATATCGGAATGAACAAGGGGTTTTGCTTGCACAGCACTTGAAGATAGTATAGTTCTTCATCGGTGTCATCGAACAATCATCGTCGGTACATAAATCTCTCACGGGAGGGAAGATTACCGGCAAACAAGAAGAAGCACAATCAATGCAATGCACATATATGATGCATGATCAGGTTAAGGTACTGAATTTACCTAATGCAATAGTAATCCAAGTTAGTTGGAGTGGGATTCAAACAAGGTTGAATTCCAACTCAAAATGCTAGTTCATAAGTTGCCTAATCATGATTCCTCCTATTCAGTGATGTTAACTTGTTCAAACATGCATGATCATGGCATAAACAGATTCTTCATATTTTTCTGATCATTTTCATATATAAATTATTTCCATCCGAGTTACGGTTGAATTTATATGATTTTTAGAAGTTTAGGACATTTTAAAATTTACTGAATTAAATTAAATCTATAAAATATATCTTTGCGTCGACTGACGTCGAGTGTGGCGTCAGCGGTCAACTTGGCGCGGTCAGGTCAAACCTGGCGTGTGGGGCCACACGTCGTGACTAACTAACTAACCTAGTTAACTAGTACTAACAGGGGTTAGTTAAGTTAGTTAAAACCTAACTAGAGTAGTTAGTCGAGGCGGGGGCCATGTCGATGACAGGGGTGGTCAAACCCGGTCAAAAGTCATCGCCACGGCGGCTTAGCGCGGCGGACGTGAGCCTTGGCGGAGCAAGTGCAATAAGCCATTCCGGCCACCAAAAGGCGGGAAGGGACCTCTGAGGGCTGAGGGGCCTTACTGGGGTTCTTGGTGGGGATAGCAGGGTGAGGCGGGCGGTGTTCGCGGAGTGGAGCCAGGCGGCGCCGGAGTTCGGCTAAGGCGGCGCGATGTTGTGGTTCGTAGGGGAGTGGCGGAGGTGCTAGACAGCACCTAGAGGCAGGAGGGAGGCGTCGGAGCTGCCAGGCGAGGCGAGGCGCTCGGGGCCTGAGCTCGCCGGCCATGGCGGGCGGCCGGGTGCCAGCAGCGGTGGCTCTGGGCGCGTGAGACGAGAGGGGATGAGGGAGAAGAAGAGGAGCTCACCGCTGGAGTCGGAGAGGGAATCAGTGAGCTCGGGGAGGTCTGGCGGCGCAGTGAGGCGGCGGCGATCGGCGTGATCGAGAGGGGAAAGAAGCAGTGAGGCGGCGCCTCGGGGCCTCTCCGGTTGAGTGGGTGGCGGGGAGGCGAGGGCGGAGCTCTTGGAGCCTTGGGCCCGAGGCAAGGAGGGCGGTGGCCGTGGCTCTGCGTCAGTGCTGACGAGCTCCGCTCGGTCGGGCGAGGGAGGAGCAGGGAGAGGGAGGCGTTCGAGGAGAGAGTGAGGGCCGGGGGTCGCGTGGCTGTTCAGTGTCGCGAGGAGGTCGGGGTAGCCGCCTTGGCCAAGCAGGAGGTGGTGGCATCGCCGGCCTTCGCCACGCCTCGCCTCTCCTGCAGAGGAAGGCGATAATGATGGGGCGTGGTGGGCTGGAGCCAGACCGGCCGGCGAGGAGAAGAAATTTGGGCGGTTAGGCGCCAGTGGGTGGGCTCTTGCGGTGAGGCCTGGTGCAGCCTCTCTCTCCTTTTTATTTTAGTTTCTGTTTTCTATTTTTCGACATTTGTTTGATTTATTTAAAATACCAAACTAATTTATTTAATTATGCCAATTTTGCGAGGAGCTTGCTATATTATTCGAGCTCCTCAACGAAAGGCATAATTTTTGGACAACATTTTATGTATATAATAATATATATCCAAAGCAAATATTTACGTATTAATTCCAAATGCCCAAAATAAATACTTATGAGGTCCTGAAAATATTGGTTAGGTTGTCATCTCTGCCCAATATTTTGGAGAGGGCCACATGAGCATTTTCTTGGACCTTTTGGGCGATTTTTATTTAGGTCATTTCCAAAATGATTACGAGGTTTCACAAATCCCCATTTCAATTTTCATGGAAATTAACATGATGACATGAATGCCCTAATGCAACTAATGTCAAGCAATTCTAGGGATGTGACACTAGCCCTCATGAACTCAATGATCACCTCTCTGATTATGTTCTCAATGGGCACCATTAGGCTCCCCCAAAGATTGTGGCTCAACTAGACAAGATCGGAGACACTTCTTGTGGAGGAAAAAGGCGATGATGGGATCAAATGCAACTCACTTGCGGCACAGGACATGGTGTGCAGACCGAGAAGAAGAGCGGAGGTTTGGGGATCATTAATTTAGATATTCAGAACGATGCCTTGCTGCTCAAGTCTCTTCATAAGTTCTACAACAGACAAGATATACCCTGGGTAAACTTAATTTGGGAGTCTTACTATAGCAGCTCAATCCCTCATGCCTAGGACCCATGTGGTTCCTTTTGGTGGAAAGATCTGATCCAACTCATGCCCGTCTACCGAGGGGTGACAAAAGTTCAGATAGAAATGGGTCTTCGCCCTCTTACGGAAGATAAGCTGGAACCAAGCAATTTATCTTTGAACAATATCCTAGGGGGCTTCTCTTACATTAAATGAAGACATCTCGGTACAAGACCTCTTGGCCTTTGTTGACCTGCATGCAAACTTTTGTCTCGGTACATATCGCATTTACCTTGAGACCAAGACCGAAGGGCGTGACAAGGCGGAGGCCACCATGGGGCCCAAGGCGGCGTCACCACAGAGCCTTTGCGGTGCAGACCGCTTTTGTCGAGGATAAGGCATGCTAGCTGTCCCCTTTCAAATTGGCCGTTTTGCCTCCCTTCCCACTCAATAATTGGGAAGAGGACCAGGCGTATATAAAGTAGAACTAGCCACCACCGTAGAGGCATCGATCTTAGTGATCCTCACCCATGAGTTTACCAAGCACAAGAAGACCTCAACCTCGGGAGGATGTTCTTCCGCTTATTGTTCATCATCAGCCAAGAGGCAATCCACCACCACACCTTTGGGTAGGGTATTACCCCTAGCAGTGGCCGGACGATATAAACCCTGTGTCCCTTGTGTTGCGAGTTAAATCGAGTTAAATCTGTGAGATCTTAGCAAGCTAGGACATGGATCGGTAGGGGGAGAACTCCGCGCGCACCCCAGAGTTCAAACCTTAAGGGTTTTTCCGGAACCCGTGATCCGACATTTTGTATTCCAGGTAGTGGTGCGCCGTAGCTTCCCTCCCGTCGATCTGCGCTCCTCCACCACCGCGCTCCACCCTCAAAGCAGGCATCTCGCTCCCAGCTCCGGTGGCCGACACCAATGACGGGGCCAGGGGGCTCCGAGCCCTGGCCCCCTCCTTGCGGCGGGTGCTGTGGCCGCCCAAGTTCAAGCTGGAGATGATGCCGCGCTACTAGCAGCATGGCAGACCCGTCGGCTTTCCTTTCCTGGCATCTGAAGAGCCGTCTTGAGGCCGGGAGGGGCGACAAGGTCATAGCCAAGCGGCTTCCCATGGCTAACCACGGCAAGCCGCCAAACCTAGTCCTCCGCCAGCGGTGGACCTCACACCCGATGGATCTACCTTGCGCACCTTGGAACTTGAGGGAGTCCTGGATTAGGGGTGTCAGGATAAACGAACTATCACCGTTGGCGGACTCACGGACTATGAAGATACAAGATTGAAGACTTCGTCCGTGTCCGGATGGGACTTTCCTTGGCGTGGAAGGCAAGCTTGGTGATCTGGATATGAAGATCTCCTACCATTGTAACCGACTCACGTAACCCTAACCCTATCGATGTCTATATATAAACGGAGGATTTTTAGTCCGTGGGACGAACAACAATCATACCATAGGCTAGCTTCTAGGGTTTAGCCTCTACGATCTCGTGGTAGATCCACTCTTGTCGACCCATATCATCAATATTAATCAAGCGAGTAGGGTTTTACCTCCATCGAGAGGGCCCGAACTTGGGTAAAAACATCATGTCCCTTGTCTCCTGTTACCATCCGCCTAGGCGCTGATTCGGGACCCCCTACCGAGATCTGCGGTTTGACACCGACATTGGTGCTTTCATTGAGTTCCTTTGTGTCGTCGCTATCGGGAAGGATGCCTCATCCGTCTTTAATGGCAGCACCGTTGCTAAAGAGCTTTGGCCACCGACCAAACTCTCGGCTAAGGCGGTTTCTTATGACCGCTTTGTTAGGCCGCCCGCGGCGATGACTTTCGGGTCGCCGAAAGCAATCTTCCGTTAACTCGGAACTCACATAGCAGTTAGATCCGATGGAGCTCTCTTCCTTAAGCGAGATCTTGGATCGCGCGCCATGCATCAGAGGAGTCGCTACAGACTATGATCAGATTGGGCCTAAAACCGATCGAGAGAGATTAACTCTCCCGGGCTACCCACCACGTTGCTGTGGTAGAGGAACAATCTGGCGACTCTTCTCCTACCTTAAGGACTAGCCATGTCCGGATTCACTGACCCCTCCTGCGGATTCCAGCGGAGGGAGGACCTCCTCAAGCCCTGAACTTAAAGTTAGGCAGCGGGCTAGATTCATTGGACAACCTCAAGGAACCCAAGCTTCCAAGTTCGGAAACTTCTTGGCCCTGAATCTTAGATCGGATGGGGTTGAATTTAATTCCTCCGCCCACCCAAACATAAGCGATCTATCCCAAACCCGGCAAGAGCCCAGCGAAGCAGTACATCATTCTTGGGCGATTCCTCCTGGTTCTGGACAGGATAAAGGATTGCCTTGAGGAGGGCATAATCTCATTCTTACGCAATAATTGCACGGACAAGGGAATCCTCGCGCCATAAGCGTCGTCATTGAAATACACGCTTCACTGACTTGGCGTCCATAGTGCGAAAATCTTTCGCGATGGAAGCGCTGAAAACTGAAATCAAATTTTGGGATAATCCGCCCCAAATCGACCCTAGTCCGAAATAAAGGTGCATCATCACGGGCACACAGGTTACATACAAAAAACAAAAACCCATAAAGGGCATGGAACCCTCTTTGGAGGGATGGCTCAATGGACCTGCAAAATTCATATGCATGAGGCCACTCCAACTCATAGCCTTAGAGCATGTTGGATACTCGGCGGTGGCCAAAAGTGGCGAAGAGCTCTTAGCTCGAGCACCATCCCAGCAATACCGATGCAGTATTATGGTCTTGAGACTTTTGCATCAAATAATATCTGAAACGAACACTCGCAGCCTTGCGAAGTCTACGGATAGCAACAATAAATCCATGGGTGACATGGCTATTACCTTTAACGCTTGATGTGAACCTAAATTCGAACAACCCGAGCACTAGCCGTATTGGTCCTCAGTCCAATAGTGGGCGGCTTTCTCCTTACCAAGGTACTCATGGGCGGTGGCAGCGGATTAAACCTCATCTACGAGGAAATCCTTCGAAAAATGGAAATAGACTGGAGCCACATTGAGCAAAGCAGCACAACCTTTAGAGGAATAATCCCCATTCGGGAAGCATGTTGTACAGGAAAGATCACACTGGATGTGGTGTTCGGCACGCCGGACAATTATAGGTCTGAGGAGGTCACATTCCAAGTGGCCCCGTTCAGCAGCGGATACCATGCTCTATTAGGGCGAGAGGCATTCACAATTTTTCAAGCTATACCCCATTACGGGTCCATGAAGCTCAAAATGCCCGGACCCGACGGAATTATCACTCTCGCTAGTGACCCCGACATAGCGCTCAGCGAAAATAAAACAACCGCACTTGCCCTTGAGGCACTATCAAAGCCCTAGCGGCGGGGAACTCACCAATTGCGCTCCACGGTGAACAGGGGCGATGTGATACTCGATAAGAGATCCAAGTCCACCTCTTTTAAACCAGCGAGACGAAATAGTCAAATTCCAAGTCCATCAACAGACCCTACAAAAACGGCCTCCGCCGGGCACAATTAAACCACGATATGGGCGCACTACTACGAAATTCCTACGTGAAAATTGGGACATTTTGCTGGCACCCTTGGACATGCCAGGAATCCACGCCGGTGGCGAGCACAGCCTAAATATCATAAAAGATTCAAGCCCGTCAAACAAGCTCTTGACTTTCTCTGAACCCAAGAGACAGGCCATGGGAGAGGAGCTAGCTAAACTATTGGAGGCGGATTCATCGGAGATATTAAACATCCGGACTGGCTAGCAAACACAGTAATGGTACCAAGAAGGACAAATCTGGCGCCTATGTGTCGATTTTAAGGACCTTAACAAGGCTTGCCCAAAGGATCCCTTCCCCTCCCGCATCGATCAAATTATCGGCGCTACCGCGAGGACACGATTCATTGTGTTTCCTCGGCGCATACTCCGGCTACCACCCAATTAAGATGGCGAGCAGACCAAGCGCAATGGGATTCATCACTCCATATGGCCCGATTACGCTTCAACACAATGACCTTTGGGCTCAAAAAGCGCCGGCGCAACATATCAGCGCATGATTCGGACATGTCAGCAAACCAAATCGGCAAAACTAGTGGAGGCATCGTAGGCGATGTGGTCGTCAAATCCAAGCATGCCGAAACCCTAATCGGCGACTTGAGGCTCACATTCGATAATCTCCGAACATATGACATCAAGCTCAACCCGGAAAAATGCGTTTTTGGCGTACCAGCGGAAAGCTCTTGGGCTTCATTGTATCCGGTAGAGGAATGAAACAAACCCAGCCAAGATCCGAGCTCTGTCACAATGGATATCCCCAAGACCTCAAACAAATACAAAATTATTTGGATGCGTTGCGGCTCTAAGCCGCTTTATCTCCGCATAGGAGAAAAGCATTACCCTTTATCGCCTCCTCCGGTGCAACGAACACTTGAGTGGGACGGATGCTGCCATGACGGACTTCGAAGAAATCAAAGCCATATTGGCAACAAATCCGGTCTGGCGCCCAACAGGCGAACCAATGCTATTATACATCGCAGCAACCCATCAAGTTGTAAGCGCGGTCCTCGTTAGCCGAGCGAAAGCGGACGGACACAAGTTCCTCTCCAAAAACCAGTTTACTCGTGTCCACTGTCCTAACTCCATGCAAGTCACGGTACCGCATTATCAAAAGATAGCATACGCGGTGTTCATGGCATCCGGAAGCTGCGACACTACTTCAAGGGTGTTCGATAGCAGTAGCCTCGATGTACCTCTTAATGACATTATAAACAACCACGATGCAACGGGCGGATTGCTAAATGGGCCATTGAGTTCCTCCCGTTTGACATAACCTAGAAGCCACGGCGAGCTATTAAGTCGCAAGTTTTGGCTGACTTCATCGCGAATGGTGAAGCGAACTCCCTAAAATCGCGGCACATATTCAACTGGATCATGCACTTGCGGCTCCAAAAGCGTTGGCGGGCTGGGGGCTGGCGTCGTTACAGCGTCCCCAACCGGAGATACAGTCAATCGTACTTCAAATAATGTACGGACTCCAACAACGCGGCGAATCTGAGGCCCTTCTACATGGTCTCCGGATGGCGGTCTCCATGGGCATTCAGCGCCTAGAGGTGCGGCGAGGATTGAACCTCGCGATATCCCAAATAAATGGGGACTTGATGCCAAGGATCCGAAAATGGCAGCTTATCGCAATGCCGTCCTAAAATGTCAGCTCGGTTTGAGGGGCTCGAATTTCACCATATAGCCGGGATAACAACCGGCTGGCGAGGCGTGTTGGCATGCATTGGCGCAAAGCGCGATGCCGTCCCCCCAACATCTTCCTAGAGAGGCTTTTCAAGCCATCCGTACTATGGAAGGAAGAGTCCGGAAATAACAAACCGGACCCAACCACACTGCCCCACATCGGACATTTCGACATAGTTGGTGGCCCCGCCAACGAAATAACACCGTCAGCCCACGCAATAATGGCAGTCATTGTCCCGTGGACAGAACCATTCCTAGCCTACCTAACTAGGCAGGAACTTCCGAGGACCAAAGCGAGGCCGCTACATAGTCTGGCGGTCTAAAACCTATAAGGTCCATGAGGAGAGCTTTATAAGAAAAGCACAACGGAGTCCTTCAAAGGTGTATCTCCGAAGAGGAAGGCGGAATCTCTGGCTGAAATTCATGCGGACTCGGTGGGCACCATGCCGCAGCCGGGCACTTGTAGGCAAGGCCTTCCGTACAGGATTTTATTGGCCGGACGCCCGAGGCGGATCTCGGGACTTAGTCAACGATCGTCGGTTGCCAGCTCTTTGCTAATCAAAGCCACATACCACCCGCCCTCAAAACTATACCCATCACCTGACCCATCGCGGTTTGGGGCTTGACATGGTTGGACCCTTAAAGGAGGAACCCACAAGAAAAAATACCTATTGGTCATGGTGGATAAATTCACCAAATGGATAGAGGCCAAGCACAGTAAAGGCGGCGAATCCGGACGATGATAGATTTCATATCGGGGTAGTACACCGTTATGGTGTCCCCATAGCATCATCGCGATAGCAGCCACGAACTTCACAGCCGGCGAGGTCAAACTCGGTGCAAAAACATGGGCATCAAGCTTGACTATGCTTCGATCTATCACCCCCAAACTAACGGTCAAGTCGAGCAAGCAAGCGGTCTAGTCATGGCGGCATTAAACCCAGACTAGTGCGGTCCCTCAAGGAATCTAACACGCCTTTGGGTAGAGGAGCCCGACTCCGTACTCACAAGGGGCTACGGACCCGCCGAATCGCACTACGGATTCACACCATTTTTATGGTATATGGCACAGAGGCAGTTTGCCCTCGACAAAATTCATGGCTCACCTCGGCGTGCGCATATGCGAAGAAAGAGAAGCGAGCTCGATCGGCAGGACAGCTGGACGCCTTGGAGGAGGGCGTGGCGTGGCAAAAGCTTCGTTCCGCATTCTATCAACAGCAGGCTCGAAGATATCAAAGCGAGGATATGCGGGCCAGCTTACAATGTTGGCGAACTAGTTCTCGCTGCGGACAAGAAAAAGGACAAAATCAAGCCCAAATGGGAGGGTCCCTTCATCATCGACCAAGTCCTGACCGGCGGGCGTACCGTCTACCAAGCGCATCGAATAACCGACTCGAGCGAACACATGGAGCGTAGCCGTCTCCGAAGATTCTATGCCTAAGCGCGGATTACGAGTTCGTCTCCTTCCTCGTCTATATTTTATACTTTAAGCTGTCTTTTATTTCTCTCCTTCTCCCTCCTTTTTTCCGAAGCCGTTAAAGGCTCATTTGCACATTGTTCGCACACACTTGACGCGCTATCCGCGCTCATTATACCTGGGGCCTTCTTTAACAGAAGCTTATTTATACGGGCTTTATGCCCAACACATGTGTCACACTTGAGAATGTACCTTTTATTCACCATTACATGCATCGATATGACTTGAGTTTTGCCCAAGCTGGGTTGCCTGGCTCCTGTGCTTACCCCTACGTTCCCGATTGTTCGGCTAGGTGGTAAAGGAGCACCTCTGCGATTATTACCGCCCGGTCAGCGACGTGTACCTCGAGCCCAGGTGAAGCCGAAGCTAGCGTTCTTAAGGGAATATTTGGTCGGTGAACTAAAGAGCGATTTTATTTTTCATTTATCTGCCCCGGATGCTTTTACCTTTTTCGCGGTCGGGACATGCACTTTAGGGCATGCCTCGAGAAAAGGAACCCCTAACGGAACTATTCTCCCTGGAAGATGTTTCTTACTAACCATGTAATATAACATAACTAGTTGGGCACTTGTCTGATAAAGCACTCATGACCCCTACGCCTAGTCTCCACACATGACCCGGTTTTTACATAACCGCGAGGGTATTCGGACACACTCCGGACTATTGGGTCCCGAGGTTGAAGCGAAAAGGTGCGCTATGACAAACGATCTACAATCCGGCTAGAAGGAATTTTACATGTCATTTTAAATACATAGTCAAATTGATTGATTGTATTCCTCTTCAATGCCATCTAATAGGCTGTCTAGTTTACAGTCCTGTTGGGAATACTTTGCGGCCAACTCTACTTGGTCGTACACTAAGCTCACAGGGATCTCCATCCTGTCAGGCCCCACAGGTCCGACCTCGGCCTTGTGGTTTGGGTCCTGCCGTGCAGCGTCTTCACCATGGCCCAGGCCTCCTGGCGCCTTGGCGACAGGCCGATATCTTCCATAGTCGGAGCGCCGCTGTGCTCCTGAAGCTTCTCTGCAAGCTCTCCAAGGCCTTGAGGCGGGAGATAGATGGCCACAAGGCACAGGAAGCGCCTTTTATCACCTGCCGAACTTCGTTAGATGCGGTTTGCAATAACTTCGGGAAGAAGGTCACCCGTGGAACCGGACATTTCCTCTGCGGGGCGACCCGTGAGCATACCTCTGAGTCATAACTACATTAATTGACTTCCTTGCGAACTCTTTTTCAAAGTTCGCTCAAGCACTTACTATAAATGTCGCGGCGAAGTACCGATTCTCCTTCACGGAGTCAGGACGGTGAGCACGAACATCCTTTAGTTCCTCACCCAGTGGGTGTTGGCATCTTGGAGATTATTTTCTCTTGCCTCACCCTTGTAAGCACATTCTCTTGACCTTCAACGGCGCAAGATCTGTTGCTTGTCCGGATCTAGTCGGCGCCATCACAATATTATTGTCAGATTTACACACGCCGCACTTCACAAACTACTTATCTTTTGAAGCATATATTACGGAGGGGTCCTGTGGCTCCCCATGCGGCTAGTCTTGACCTCAAGTTGGGCCTTGCATTCTTCAAGCTCACAGGACAGTCGGGTATTCTTTTTGTAAGATCCTGCATAACAAATGATCCTTAAATCAGTTATTCTAACTATTTTAAGTCTAAGGGAGCTCTTGGCATATATAACCGTCAAATTTCCTCACCCGTATGTCCTTTACATACTGCTCCGTGGCTCTGGCTAGACCATCTTGAGCGGCACGGAAGTGCGCATCTCCCGAATTGAAGGCATTCAATGCCTCTTGGGAGAAACATGTGTCACGAAGAACTGTCCGGCGGCGCCTGTGATTCATGGCGCTCTCCACCTCGGAATTGGTGGCGGACAATCTGTCGGCATCCTCTGTCGGAGGAGTACCGATGCACGCCTTGTGCTTGCGTCCGCTTCTGGAACCGGCTTTGGAGCCTGGCTGGCGGAGGCTCGATTGGCAACCTCTCCGGGCCGAAGTCCGGCAAGCGCTCTTTTTCTGAAAAGAGCACCAGCGTTAATCGCCTTCGAGGAATCAATCACGGGAATATGGTGACACGCCATCTTTGCTTGCGGCGGCGTTTGATCTGGACCGCATTCTTTTTAGCTCTCGGGGGCGTGCTGCCTTGTTGGCTAGTCCCTTGTGAGCTCGGCCCTGCCTCGAAGGCACCCTCTGCGAAACACCATTGGTATCACGGTGATAAAAATAAGCGCGGATGGGTCATTATTAGAGTATTGGGACCTCGGTC
>JAHIAM010000919.1:0-32009 GCA_021605205.1 Aegilops longissima
GATTATGAGATATGGCGGATGGGCGTCAAGCGGCATTCCTTACGGGCATCTTAAGGAAGAAGCGTATATGATGCAGCGAGGAGTTTTGTCGATCCTAAGAATGCTAACAAAGTATGCAAGCTCCAGCGATCCATTTATGGGCTGGTGCAAGCATCTCGGAGTTGGAACATTAAGCTTTGATGAAATGATCAAAGCGTTTGGGTTTATCTTGAGACTTATGGAGAAGCCTGCGTTTACAAGAAAGTGAGTGGGAGCTACTGTGGCATTTCTCATATTATATGTAGATGACATACTTTTGATGGGAAATGATGTAGAATTCTTGGACACATTAAGGCCTACTTGAATAAGTGTTTTTCAATGAAGGACCTTGGAGAAGCTGCTTATATATTAGGCATCAAGATCTATAGAGATAGATCGAGGCGCCTCATAGGTCTTCACAAAGCACATACCTTCATAAGATTTTGAAGAAGTTCAAAATGGATCAGTCAAGAAGGGTTCTTGCTGTATTGCAAGGTGTGAGATTGAGCTCGGCTCAATGCCCGACCATGACAAAGATAAAGAAGAGATGAGTGTCATCCCTATGCTTCAGCCATAGGATCTATTATGTATGCCATCTTGTGTACAGGACACTGATGTAACCTCGCCGTAAGTTTGGTAGGAAGGTACCAAAGTAATCCCGGCAAGGAACCTTTGGACAGCGGTCAAGAATATCCTAAAGTACACGAAAAGGGCGAAGGACATGTTTCTCGTTTATGGAGGTGACGAAGGCTCAAATCGTAAAGGGTTACGTCGGCGCTAAGCTTCGACACGATCTGGATGACTCTAAGTCACAAACCGGATCGTGTATATGTTGAATGGTGGGCGATGGCTGGTGCGGTACCAAGCGGCGTCGTGGCGGGATCTACATGTGAAGCGGGTACATGGCAGCCTCGGAGGCAGCGCATGAAGCAATTTGGGTGAAGGTTCATCACCGACCTAGGAGTCATACCCAATGCGTCGGGGCGATCAAACTCTTACGTGACAACCTTGGAGCTATTGCACTTGCCAAGGGCCAGGTTTCACAAGAAGACCGAGCACATCAGCGTCGCTTCAACTCCATCCGTGAAAATGTTCAAGATGGAGACATATAAATTTGTAAAGTGCATACGGATCTGAATGTCGCGAGATCCGTTGACTAAACCTCTTCATGAGCAAAACATGATCAACACAGAACTCTATGGGTATTAGATTCATCACAATGTAACTAGATTGTTGACTCTAGTGCAAGTGGGAGCTGCTGGAAATATTCCTAGAGGCAATAATAAAAGCATTATTATTATATTTCCTTGTTCATGATAATTGTCTTTTATTCATGCTATAATTGTATTATCGAGGAAATCGTAATACTGCGTGTGAATACATAGACCTGTCGTCCTAAATGGCCTCTAGTTGACTAGCTCGTTGGTCAACAGATAGTCATGGTTTCGACTATGGACATCGGATGTCATTGACAGCGGGATCACGTCATTAGGAGAATGGCGTGATGGACAAGACAATCCTAAGCATAGCACAAGGTCGTGTAGTTCGTTTTGCTAGAGCTTTTCAATGTCAAGTATCTCTTCCTTAGACCATGAGATCGTGTAACTCCGGATACCGTAGGAGTGCTTTGGGTGTACCAAGCGTCCTGGCGTGCTGGGTGACTATAAAGGTGCACTACGGTATCTCCGAAAGTGTACATTGGGTTGACACGGATCGAGGCGAGGATTTGTCCTCCGTATGGCGGAGAGGTATCACTTGGGCCCTTTCGGTAGTGCATCATCATAATGAGCTCAAAGTGACCAAGTGTGCGGTCACGGGATCATACATTCTGATGCGAGTAAAGTGACTTGCGATGCTTGAGGCTGAGCGAGGTATTGGGATACTGCGATCGAGTCTCGGGCAAGTAACATACCCGTCGACAAAGGGAATAGTATCACGGGGTTGCTTGAATCCTTGACATCGTGGTTCATCCGATGACATCATCAAGGAGCATGTAGGAGCCAACATGGGTATCCGGATCCGCTGTTGGTTATTGACACGAGGCGTCTCGGTCATATGCGCATGTCTCCCGAACCGTGAAGGTCTACATAAGGTTCGGTGGCGCTAGGGTTATTAGGAAGACTTGTATGTGATTACGAATGTTGTTGAGTCCGGATGAGATCCCGGACGTCACGAGGAGTTCGGAAGGTCGGAGGTAAAGATTTATATATAGGAAGTTGTCAAGCGGACACGGAAAGTTTGAGGGGCATACGGTATATGTCAGGGCCACGGGAAGGGTTCGAGGTCCACCGGGAGGGCCACCCCTCGATGGGGCCCACATGGGCTGCGTGGGGCAGGAGCCAGCCACAGTGGGCTGGCCCCCCTTTGGCCCATGCGCCTAGGGTTGGGCGGGAACCCTAGAGGCGCCCCCTTGCTTGAGGGCAAGTCACTACAAGAAACACATTAATGGATGGCGGTTTCTCTTGGCGATTCGAAAACCGTCATGAGCGGTCTAGTACAGCCCGACAAGCCAGAAAAGCCCGACTAAAGCCCTAAACTTTTACCCGTATAAAACCTAACCTAACACCCATCCCGTCCCCAATCTCTTTCTCCATCCATGCCGCCACATCTGGCTCTCCTCGTCCCGTCCTCAGTCGCACACCTTGCCTCTCCTCGTCCCCATCCTCCGCGCCCGCCTCTCCTCATCCCGTCCTCCGCCACCACCTCCTGCCTCGAACCAATGGCGGCCGAGATCCATGGCGGCGGCGGTTGCGGCGACCCGATGAAGCGATGGCCAATCTAGCCGATCTGGCGCGCCAGCCATGGATCGACCGAGGCCTCCCTCCTCCGTCTCCCGAGCCGCGCAGCTGCCTGCGCCATCGCGATTTGAGCATCAAGCGTCGGATGAGGAAGCGAGCGGCGACCGTGACTGTGAGAGGCCCGAGCTCGACCACGCCCGGCGGCAATGGCGCCCGCATAAGGTCCTCCCTACTTCCCCTCGTATCCTCTCGCCGTTCCTTCCTTCTTTCTCCCATCACCAATCAATTTTTTTGATTCGATTCAGATCAATAGGATCTCTCCGCCTCTCCAGTTCCATGGGCGGACGGACGGGACCCCACGCTCGAGCCGAGGAGCTGGGCGAGGTTGATAGTGAGTCATCCTCCCGCCCACCATGATTCCCCACGAACAAAATTCGACCCTCTCGCTCTGGTTTATTTTCTTTCCAAGTGATTGCTCTCAGTTTTCTTGGACTAAACCTGATTCGAGCGTGGCCACTTCCTTTCACGATATTAGCATATTCTGCCAGCAGCGAGTAGCACTGCTAGCTATTCGTTCTTCCTTTCTCACGTCTGAGCACTAGCTGTGTATAATTAGTGAGATGTGCTAGTGAGTTAAGCAACTACTCGTTTATTTTAGTAAATAAGCAGCCCATGAGATGCTCATGTTGGTTCCTTGCTACTCTGTGCATGCGGGAAGGATGTAATTGCCGGTGAGGGTAGGTGATGATGCTATCTTCCTTTTATTTGAGGAGAAGAGTACAATCATATCTTATCCTTTCGCTGAACATTTCAAATCTCATGACTCTTGATTTATCTCTATGGGATCTACTTAGCTGACCATTACATCCAAGTTACATTTGTGGCGAGATAGTGGGGTGTGATGTTCCAACATGTATTGCATACTTTAGTAGACGGTATCATTTATTTTAGTGTCAAGGATGATGCAGTTCGTCCTTGTTTTGCTCAGACTTTCCTAGATTCCATAGTTCTATATTTTTCTTCCTTCATGAAAGTAGCCACCATATGTTCTGTTGTGATATTGATTGGTCAATACCTGAATCTGAGTTGTATTTGTCAATATACGATTTGCATTTGAGCATAAATCATGATACATAAAACATATTTTGTGCTTTACTAGAGTTTTGAACTTAGACAGACACTTGCCAATGGCAATAGTATTTTGATGCTTAGCGACCTTGCAGCTGTTCATATATCAAAAGCTCTACATGCACCTTCATACATTAAATATTTACAATAGAACATGTCTTGTTTATTTTCAAGGGCTAATGTTGTTGTCGAAAGGAACTCCATGAACCAACTTCGAATAGCTCTTGTATTCATATGGAATTTGATATTTCAAGCACTGGTCTTGTGTAAGTTTCTTGATATCTATTACAGATCCAAAATATGTAAAGTTTCTCTATTGCTTGTCCATTTGGTTTCACTTCAAAGTATTCGGAAGCATTTGTGAACAAGTGCTATTTAGTTTTAGTTTTCAAAACTTCAATTCTTGCATTCGTTTTTCCTCATGTAGTTTTGATCTTTTATTGCCAACTTAAATAAAAGAAAGTGTAGCGGTTTATGCTTGTAATTTTTTTAGCCATGAAGTTATTACTAGATCTACTATCCCAATATTTTTTATTTCTGAATCTATAGTAAAGGCCTACATCTAGGCACGTTGTAAAAAACTTTTTTCGCACTCTACTTTGTTTTACTTATTAGAAGCAGGTGTAGGGTTAGATATCTATAGTTCCTGAAGCTTAGTCATCTTAAAATAGTACAACCATAGTTTGTATCCATACTTGTGAGTGATAATTATTTTCACTTATCCAGATTTGTCGACATCTGGTTAACTTGTTTTATATGCCTTTGTTATTGCGGTACCAAGAAATCGAGGCTCCTTTTTCAAAACGAATACAGTGAAATACATAGAAATCAGAGGCTCTTTTTCAGATTGGTTCCAAGAAAATCACGAACTTCTTAGGAATTTTGTTTAGAGGCTCCTTTTTCAGATCTGTTCCAAGAAAATGCAAAGTGATGTAGTAATAATGTTTGTAAATACTTGATGAGCTATCTATGTAAATATGTATTTTTGGTATCTGAACATTGCCGTGATTGTAATAAGTTTGGTTTGTTGTGTGAAAATAAAATTTATTTGTGGCTTTGTTTGAATATTAGGCGTGAAATGTATAGATAACAAAAATATCTAACTGTATCTCCAACTGATGTGGGTTCAAGAATAAAAACACAAAAACAATTGTCCGGTAGTGTCCACGTATGCTGCCATGTCATTCTAATTGGTCTAAGAAAATCCAACATGGCGTACGTCCATGACGGCTTGTTCCGTCATAGAAGATTGGGCTTAGGCGGGCTGGCGCAGATCCATAATGACCAAGAAGCTGTCATGGAAGCTGCCATGTCAAATTATGGCGATATACATGACGGATTACAAATCCGTCATGGAAGGCTACCGATGACATTTTTTGTTGATCGGTGACGGACTAGAACTGTCATGTATTAACAGAATTCTTGTAGTGAGTCCCCCTCCCTTGGCGCCCCTCTAGATGCCATCTAGAGGGGCATTATCTCCTTCCCCTATAAATAGGGGGTGAGGGAGGCTGCATACACAAGTCAAGCGCAGCCCTCCCTCCCAACACCTCTCCTCCTCGCGTGTGCTTGGCGAAGCCTGGGGGCTGTCACTCCACCATCATCACGCCTTCGTGCTTTGCTCTGGAGCCATCTTCCTCAACCTCTCCTTCCCCTTGCTGGATCAAGAAGGAGGCGTCTTCCGTCTGCGTCGTGTGTTGAGCAGCGGAGGTGCTGTCCGTTCAGCACTTGGTCATCGGCGATCCGAATCACGGCGATCGACTCCATCATCACCATCCCTTGAGGCAGCTTCCCTTTTCGATCTACAAGTGGTATGTAGATGCAAACTCACTCCCTTGACTCGTTGCTTAGATGAACTCATAAATGGATCTTGGTGAAACCGTAGGAAAAATTTAATTTTCTGCAGCGTTCTCCAACACCATTGGGTTGTGATCCTCTTTTCATACATTAATTAGGAAGCTGGAAATATCACGGAGATGGTTGGTAATGGGAATGGTGGTCATTTATCTAATTATCTTATTCCAAAACACTTTCGATCAAGGTGGGGCTCTAGCCCAAGCGGACGTGGCGTCCGCTTTAAATCGACATGCCGACTCATTCCCGACCCATTTTTAGCGGTTTGCGTCGGTGCGGACACAAGACAAGCGTCGCGCACCTCTCTCCTCCCCTGCGCGTGCACAACCTCCACCGCTGCTTTGTGGCCGGCGCGCCAGCCATTTTACGATGAAAAAGGATACATAGATAGTTCTTGCGTACCGGATAAAGGAAAGATCAACTACTCGTCGGTTTCCGATTCGACTAGGTAATGTCCTCCTCCGGCGTCCGAATATAGGCGTCGGCAACATGCTTTCGCGAAGTCCCACCCGATGTTTCTGCAGCCTCGGTCTCATTTGGCGGTCGACTTCCGTGCCGCTTGCCCTCCCGATGGCGGCTCGCTCCGTCCTCCTCTGCTCATAGAACGGCGTTCGTCGGCGATGTCCTCGGGAAGCGTTAGCGCCGGCACAAAGGCTTGCACATCCATCTCGGCGAGGCGGGCGCATCCGCCGGTGGGCGCGGCGATCCTCGTCGATGAAAAGCCGCGGAGAGGTGCGGATCCTGCGCTCTTGGCTCCGACCGCGTCGGAAAATTCATATCCAGCGAGGCCTCGGGAGGTGCCACGCCGCCCGCGTCGTCTGTGCGGGCCGCTGCTCTTCAGCGGTGTCGAAGGTGCGAGGATGAGTCGTTTCTCGCGAGACAAGATCTCGGCGGAGAAGGTGCGGGCGCTCGCGGACTCCGTGAAAATCAAAGCGTCGAGATGCGCATCGACATGGTGGCGCATAGGCGGCGAGGCTAGTGAGAGGCGAGATGAGTGGGCGGCGGGCGGACTGAGTGTGGAGAGCGCCATCTTTAGCGAGTGCGGTCATAGCCCGCCAAAATCTGTGTGTGAACATTTCCCCGCTCTGGGCGCCAAAGCCAGCAGCTAGGCCCAATTTCCCCAGCGAACCTTTCGGCGCGTGGCATGATCTAAAGCGGCGGTCATGAAATGGGCGGTGCGTTGGGCGCTGCCGACCCAAATCTAAAGAGGCGGACGGCAGGCGGAAGGCCGACCCAAGCGGACAAAAGCAGACAAAAGCGTCGTCCGTTTGGATCGGCCCGTTGGAGTTGCTCTTAGGTTTTCATGATTGAGAGAGCACCGTCGCCACCTAGCTAGCTTTTCGCTGTTGTTCGAGTAACTCTGAAGCGCAGCGTGCGGCTGGCTGGGGCTGAACATCATGGCTATGTCGTGTCTAGCTTTTCTGACGGCGTGTAGCTGTGCATATTCCCTTCGTTTTAAAATAGTTGACCCAACTTTGTATTAAAGTTAATACAAAGTTGGGTTATCTATTTTGAAGCGGAGGATAAAATTCCTAGCGAACATTTGGTCTCATAGGCGTGGGCCTGAGGTAGGCAGCCCTTGCTAGATTTGACTCTCCACATGACTAATCGACCGGTGCCACGAGCCTCGGGTCATCTAGGTAATACTATCAGCGCAAGTGCAAATAATACAGTAGTAGAAGTAGTTGGCAGCGAAGTGGCCGCGCAGAATCATGTGATGTGAACCGTGATAGCTCGACTGATCGCAAAGCTCTATGCACTGTGAAGAAAGATCCCATATGTACCTGCTGGGCTTGCTTTTATCATGGCGAACCGCATGACGGCCAAGCAGTAGTATCGTTCTAGCTAGCAGGGGATGTCTACTGGAAGCAACGGCTCAAATCGATCGGGGCAAAACCACTGTCAACCGGAATTAATTGGAGTATAAAAGATACTCCCTCTCTCTCAGTTTACAGGGCGTGCACGTACTCCTTGGTTGTCAATTTGACCAACCTAATACAAGTTATATATTACAAAAATATACCAATATAAACTTTAGATGTTTTATTTTCAAACGGTTTAATTTTGTGTTATATAATTTATATTAGGGTAATAAAATTGACAACCTAAATATCTACATAGGACTTAAACTGAGACGGAGGGTACAAAATGGAGGTCAGTTTCATTGCCGAGAAAGGAAATAAATGACGGTAGGGTCATGTGGAGGTCTGCATGCTTACACTTATAAGGAAGGTATGGACTTTCCTAGAAATTTCTCGCAACGATTGGAGGTGGAGATGGCTTCCCGTCGATTGAGCCGAACCTGCAGCTGTTGTCACCACGCTTTTTTTTCTAAATACTAGCCAAGTAGGGGTAAACGCGTCAAGCTATAATTAGTTCAAGGCGATTTCCTCATGATCACATGCTGAGAGTATTTTGGTTTCTCCTGCTGAGACTACTGTGACCTTCTCCTACCTTTGAATTTCTGCCAACGTTCAATCAGGTACTCCTACTACTATATACTAGATGGACGTGCTTCAAGCTTTCCTAATGGAAGACATATATTTATTTTCTCTGTTTTAAGTATTTGCTCTAACTAATCTTTTCCACGGCGGTTGTTTCAGATTCTTATTTATTTTCAAGGGATGCAACTAATGGAGTACGTACTTAGTTGGTTCTGAACATTGGCACCCTTCTTTAATCTTTGTGCAAGAAGAAGCTCCACACGCGTGATATATAGTTCTATCCTTTATGGACGGCTCGTTGTTTTTTCTAAAGGAGGTCACCAGCTCATTGTTTGAATCCACATACTACGATAGCTACAGGCATGCACGAGAACATGCTCTCAGCGCATGAAAGTTTATTCTGACGAAACTGAAAAATAGGATCCGTCGCCGGCGCAGCAGATATACAGAGGTAAGATAATTGGCTTTCACACTTACGTATACGAATTAGGATGTAGTGTATGTATGTACGCACTAGTGCTCTTTTAAATGGTCTTTTTCTCTCTTCGGGCGTGCAAGATCCTCTACTTGACTGGCGGCGGCAGTGGCGTTGGCATCGGTAGCGGCGCGGGGCCAATACTTCTTGACGGCATGGCAGCGGATGAAGGGATGGGGATGAGAATGGCGGGAGGAAGGAATGGAGAAGCGGAGAAGCGAGGAAACAACGGGAAAAAGGCCTTCTCTTGCCGACATAGCGGACCCGCCCCTTTACGCTTTGGCGGCGACCAGGGCTTGTGTTCGGCTCGGGTTCGACCCGGGGGCTTGTGTTAAGCTCGGGTTAGCGGCTGTTATTTTGGCCCAAACGGCGCTAAGCGAGATCTTGAAGTATGATGAGCCTATTTTACCCGGACGCCGGCTAAAAAATCGGCGGAGTTGCTCTTAGTCTACAGTAATTAATTAGCATGCCGCTCGTCGCTCCCGTGGGGTGTCGCGAGATCATAGCGAACATGGCGGCCTCGGTGGCGACATCACGAGTTGTTGTCGCGATGGCAAGGCTGGCAGGCTCGATCGTGGCGGTAGAATAGGTCGTTCATTGGTTGTAACAGATTACAAATTGATAGAGCAAAGGTGTCCCGTCTTCGATGAGATGTTGGTTTTCGCTTAGGAGGAAGTCGACTTTGGCGATCCGACTACGAGCGTCTGAGGGCGTCGGCGCCTTTGTCGATAAACCAACTCCGAGAGGTTATTGACCACGCGCGACACGATCAACCTAACCACGGTCATTTCCTGCGAGCAAGCGAAGAACAAGCAAGAAACTAAGATTGCAATCTGGATATTGCGAATATAAGATGAAAGCTTTATTGATCAAGGTGGGGTTACTGTGGCGCCTTTATGCAGTCGTTGAACACAAGCGAAATGCGAAGTTGCAGCTATGGCGAACTTTTAATCTAAACAAAACCCAAGGTCTAAGCGGTGCCCTAAGGGTTGTATATATGGAGGAAGAGAATTTCGTGGCCCTTGGTGGAGGGTCGAAATCAACCCTATCTCTTATTTCCCCCACATACGGACTCTAAAATAGCATATACTTGTGTATTTCGAAATTACATGGGCCTGGCCCACTAATAAGGTGACGCAGCACCTAGAATAGCCTCGGGGCGACATTTATGAAGTAGCATCTTGTATATTTCGTCCAAGGCTTCATGCACCATTATGGTGGCTTCAAAGTCCTGAAATCATCACTTGTAACTCCGTTCTTGTTCCCCTTAGCATGGCATTATCTCCATGCTTGTTCTTGCTCAATGTCCATCCTTCTCCAAGCTAGGGCCTTCATTTGTAAGCAAAACAAATGTATCCAATTTAGGCAGCATCATATTCTCATGAACAATAGAATCATTACCAAAAAAGCGAAAGTACGATAATTTAATTGGCGTCTTGCATGAGCTCTAGTAATTGGTCATATATGTAGCAGTAGGGGCTGTGGGTGTAACAATGGTATTAATGTCCTCATCATTCTCCCTTCTTGAAATGAAGTGGAGTCCTCGTGAGCTCATATTCCTCACCCAAATAAGGCTTCAAATCTGCAATGTTAAAAGTGGGACTAACCCCAAAATCTGCAGACAGCTCAAGTTTATATGCATTATCATCTATTTTCTCTAACACCTTAAATGGACCATCAACACGTGGCATTAGCTTTGATTTGCGCAAATTAGAAACCTATCCTTACATAAATGTAACCAAACAAGATCTCCGGTGCAAAGACAACATGTTTTCTACCCTTATCTCCAACGCGTTTATATTTAGCATTCATCGCTCAATGTTTTCCTTAGTTATCTCATGCATTTTAAAATCAATTCACACGTTCTTTAGCATCAAAATTAACCTTCTCCGAAGATGGAAGAGACAACAAATCAATAGGTGCACGAGTGTAACGCCCGGATTCGATCGTCGGTGTCTTCCGATTATTAAATCGTCGTTGCCATGTCATGTGCTTGCGTGTTACCTCTTTGCCATGTCATCATCTGCATTTTATCATGTCATCATGTGCATTTCATTTTGCATACGTGTTAGTCTCATGCATCCGAGCATTTTCCCGTTGTCCGTTTGCAATCCGGCACTCCTATGTCTCCGGCGCTCCCTTTTACCTCTTTTAGGTATGCGGGTGTTAAACTTTCTCGGAATGGACGAGGTTTGTCAAGCGGCCTTGGTATAGCACCGTGAACCGCTGTCAAGTTCGGATCATTTGAAGTTCGTTTGGTACTCAGCAGTTAGCGGGTAACCATAAAGGCCTCTTTGTTGCAGCCCAACTCCCTTTCTAAGTGGCCCAAAATCCACCAAACTCCCTCCATGCTCTCGGTCGTTCGATCACGATCGCGTGGCGAAAACCGCACCTTATTTGGACTCTCTAGCTCCTCTACCTATAAACGTCCTCCCGTCCATTTTCCCCGAACCCCGGATCCATCCCCTCCGCGCGCCCGGACATGTCCGTCCGCGGACGGACCGTCCGCCGCCGCGCCCAATCCGAACGCCACGTGGCAACGCCGCGCGCCCTCCGCCCGCCCGCCCCGCGGAGCCGCATCGCGAACCCCTTGCGAACCCAGCAGCGCAACCCGCCGCCGCCGTCCGGCCCCCACGCCGCCCAGTCGGCGCGCCCCCGCCGCCCGTGGCGGCCTTCGCCCCACCGCGCCCGAGCCCGTCTGCGCGGTGCGCCGCCCGACTCCCGCCGCCCGCCTCGCCGCCCGGCCGCTCGCCCGCTCCGCCTCTCCCTCGCCTGGCCCGAGCCGCCGCCCCTCGCCAGCAGGCTTCGGCGCGCCGCCCGCGCCCTCCGGTCGCCTCGCCGTCGCCCGTAGTCGCCGCCGCCTCCGAGACAGCGCCCGCGCCCGGATCCGGCGAGATCCGGCGGTCGGCCGTCTCCGGCCTCCCCGAGCTCCCTCGAACCTCCCGGCCACCTTCCCCTTCAACTCCGGCGAAGTTCCGGCGAGATCCGTCGCCGCATCCGTGCAAATCTGGAGGTTGACCCGAATTATCCTAAGTCTTTAATCTGCAGTAATTTTGTTCCATTTTCTTTGCATCATATCTCTGTCATATTTGCTCCGTTTTGCGCGTGTAATATATCAAAATGTTCGTCTCGAAGAGTAGATCATTTCATCTCATTGCATCATTTTCATTTGAGCTCGTCTTGATGCCCGAAATGCTGTTGCAAGAGTGCTATGTGATGTTAGTTTCTGTTTTTTATCGGAACATGCACTTTTGTCATTTTTTGCCATGATTGATGTGTGCATCCTATGGACTTGAGTCCTACATGTGTTTTGAAATATGCCATGTCTTCTTTCCAGTGGTGCTTGCTATGTATTTTGTGATCTATGTGGTGACTAGCACAAGAATGCAAACTAGGTGTCTTTTTGTTGCTGTTTTCAGCCCTGTTTTGCTGATATTTTGATGCCATGTTAACTTGATGATACCAAGAGATCCATGCATATTTTGAGATACTTCAGTAAGGATTTTTTGTTAAAAATGTCTTGCTCTATCCATCCATGCCCTTTCTTGCAATTATGGAGTGCCATAGCTTGAGTCAATCGAGCTCTACTTTTGCTATCAAATGTTTCCTGGCAGATTGTTTACATGTTATTCAATTTTGCCTAGGTTGTTGTGGTTGATCCATGTATGCTATGTTATTGTTTTTGCCATGTATGTCTTCTATGCCATGTCTTCTTGATGTATGTTTGCTTAGATTTTCTAATAAGGCTCTGTAGTGAGTGCATTGAGCTTGTAAACATGCCTACTTGTTATCAGTTTTGACATGCCATGTTGCTGAATCTATTATGAAACTTTCAATATTGACATGGGTGTTACTATATTTTCTGATCCTTTTTGGCTTATGGTCACTAAAGGACATTTGTTCTATGCAATTAATATATTCATGCCATGCCTTTGTTTGCCATGATAAGTTCCTGTAACATGTTGTTTCATAGCTCTAAACATTGCAACCTGATGTTATTTCTGCCAATGCCTGAAACTGTTATTAGTTGCAATCTTGCCATGTCATTTTGAGCATGTTCTAGTGATTTCTGGAGATAGCTCAGTGTTCATGTTTTGTAATGCATTACCTGTACATCATGCCCATGCCTTTTGTTATTATGTTGGGGTGCTGTAGCATGTTGTTTTGATGCTTGCAATATGCCTAGTTGCTGTTTTGGGCAGATTGTTGTCATGTCTTGTATTGTGTGTATGTGTTGAACCGTTGCTCCGTTTTGAGTGTGCTCTATATGAAACTTGCTTGATTTTGCATGTAGTTTCATATTATCATGTTGGATCCTTGTTTTGAGATGTTTGCTTGATGTTTGTATGCATTTTTCATCAATGCCATGCTTATCTTGTTTTGCTCATATCTTCTAGGCCGTAGCTCCGAATCTAATGAACTTTATATGTAACTTGACTAGAATTCCGTGTAGATCATCGTGGTGCATCTTAACTTGCTGTTTAACGACTTGAACATAAAGTTATTCAGATCTGGACCAATTTCGAAATTTGCATATGAGGACTTACGGAATTGTTATATGTTGTTCGGCCTCATTTAAACTTGCTTTGGTGTGTTGCTCTTGTTTGCATTATCTCTTGCCATGAGTAGCTTCATGTAGCCTTGTCATGCATCATGCCTTGTTCATGTGTGGTGTGTTTACCTATGTTGTGTGCTTCTTCTTGTTAGTTCTGTTGCGTTGCGATCGTGAGGATTAGTTCGTCTCGCTTGGTTCGACTTCATCCGTTCATCTTCTTCATGGACTCGTTCTTCTTCCTTGCGGGATTTCAGGCAAGATGACGCTACCCTGGATCTCACTACTATCATTGCTATGCTAGTTGCTCGTTCTATCGCTATGCTTCGCTACCTATTACCTGTTTATCAAGCCATCCCAATTGCCATGTCAGCCTCTAATCCTTTTGCACCCTTCCTAGCAAACCGTTGTTTGGCTATGTTACCGCTTTTCTCAGCCCCCCTCTTATAGCGTTGTTAGTTGCAGGTGAAGATGAAGTTTGTTCCTTGTTGGAACATGGAGATGTTGTTCCTTGTTGGAACATGTTTACTTGTTGGGATATCACAATATATCTTATTTAATTAATGCATCTATATACTTGGTAAAGGGTGGAAGGCTCGGCCTTATGCAGTGTTTTGTTCCTCTTGCCGCCCTAGTTTCCGTCATATCGGTATTATGTTCCCGGTTATGCGTCCCTAACGGTCGGATGATTTATGGGACCCCTTGACGATTCGCTTTGAATAAGACTTTTCGGCAAGGCCCAACATTGGTTTTACCATTTGCCTCACCTATTACCTTTTTCCCTTGGCGATTGGCGCTCTCAAGGTCATCTTCATTTAGCCCCGGGCCAATGCTTGTCTAAGTGTTGGTCAAACTAGAAACCATTGCAGCGCCACCTCGGGAAACTTGAGGCTGGTTTTAGTTATGCGGACTGCTCATCCGGTGGTGGCACAGGACGAGATCTGTGGCTACTACGAGGTGTCGACGCCATGGGCTTTGCTGGTCTTGTTTTATTCTTGTGAAATGTCTTGTGGCAGGATTAGAGACTGATCGGGTCTTCCGGGAGAAGAATATCCTTCGTTGATCGAGAGCTTATCATGGGCTAAGTTGGGACACCCTGCGAGTTTGAACTTTGAAAGCCGTGCCCGCGGTTATGTGGCGAGATGGGAATTTGTTAATGTCGGTTGTAGAAAACCGAAGTTGATCTCAATTAAAATACACCAACCGTGTGTGTGTAACCGTGAGTGTCTCTTTTGGGGTTGATCGAGAGGAGAACACGGTTTACGGGTTATGTTTGGCGTAAGTAGGAGTTCAGGATCACTTCTTGATCATTACTAGTTAACGACCGTTCCTTTGTTCCTCTTCTCGCTCTCATTTGCGTATGTTAGCCACCATATATGCTTAGTCTCTGCTGCAACCTCACCACTTTACCTTCCTTTCCCATTAAGCTTTGCTAGTCTTGATACCCATGGTAATGGGATTGCTGAGTCCTCGTGGCTCCAGATTACTACACCACCAATTGCAGGTACAGGTTTGCGATGATCATGGCCGAGGCGATGTTTGCTTGTGTTGGAGTTCTTCTTACGCTTCTTCTTGATCGGGGATAGGTTCGGTCGTTGCACTGAGGCTAGCGAGTGGATGTCGTTTAAGCTTACATTTATGTTTCATCCATGATCGGATGTTGATCTTATGTATGATGTTGTTGTATTCTTGTGGCATTTGTGCCTTATGTATATATCCCCATCTATTATGTAATGTTGATGTTATGATATCCACCTTGCAAAAGCGTTTCAATATCTGGGTCTATCCTTGGTGGGACCGTCGAGTTCCTTTGGATAGGGTTGCATATTAGGCGTGACAAGTTGGTATCGAGCCTCGGTGACCTAGAGGCCCCTTGATTGATCGTGTAGTTTGGCCGATGTTGAGTCTAGAAGAAAACTGTTTTACGAGTCTAGTTATATCGGAGTAGGAATTCTTTTACTCCTCGGTCCTTAAATCGCTCTGGTAAGGAATCTTGGCGTAGGTGTTTTGTATTACTCCTCTTCCCTTCAAAATTTTCTTTAGGTTCACGCGATTGGTTTTCGATCGTTGGCCCTCGGCTCTTTTCATCGGTGCATTTCTCGTCAAGTCGACTCGAGCCTCTTCATCTTTGCAAGTTCAATCCTCGGTTGTTTTATTTTCCCACCGCCCTCCTTCTTCTTCTCGGAACGAGTCCGTAATCAGTATCCGTCCTACTCGTCGAATTCGTTGCATTCTTCCTAAATGATTTCAATCGGTGTTTTTCTCTTCAAGATATTAGTGGTTTCCCCTTCAAGTTGCCTTTGTTTTCCGCCCTCCACCCTTTTCTTCCGGAGTTTGAGTCTCTTTCGACCATCTATTCCATTCGTGTGGAGCCTCTTGGTCTTCCCCAATTATTTCAACGGTGAATTCTCGTCTCGTTCGTTATTTTCATCTCTTTCTTTTCCGGTGCACTCAATTCAAGTTTTTCGGTTGATCATATTTTTTCCTCAGCTCAAGTGTTTTCCTTGCTTTCGTTCGCCTCTCTTGAGTTTATCTTTCCAGTGCTCAAGTCATCTCGGGAGATTCGTCGTGTTCCAATTAATTCGAGGTTGTCACCTCATTCAAATATTTCAAGCTGTTCGGTGCATCATCTATCTGTTCAACATCCCTTTCCAGCGGTGTTATCTCTTGATGGGCCCTAACCCCAGGTCTTTTCGAGGATCTTACGACTCTTCTAATTTTCGGAGTCATTCTCAATTCTTTTCAAGTGTGATGTAGAATGGATCCCATCGGTCACATGCCTTCCCAAGATCGCTTTCAAATTCTTTGCATTGTTGCCTCAACCTCTTAGCTTTTCATTCTACGGAGTATCTCAACAATTTTGTGGTGTTTATCGTCGTCCTTTGAAGACAGTAGAGTTTCTCTTAAATCTTGTCCGTTCTCCGAAGATTCAGCGGTGCTAGCTCGATGTTATCATATCTAATTGTTTCGGTTGTGCAATTCTTTTCACCCATCCGGAGCATTTCAGGAGTTGCTTTCTCTCTCGTTCATCCGGAGGCCATCTTTTGAATATTTCTTCGTTCCAAGTTTTCAAAGTCGTTCCCCGGTTATTCTATATCCGTGCCCTTCGTTCGTCTCAATATTCTTCGGTGCTGCGTTCAAGCATTCGTTAATCGATTCGCGATCTCTTGATCTCTTTTCTCTAAATTCCCTCAAGTATCTTCGTGCTTTTCTAATTCTTTCCGGCGATTAGTTCTCTTCTCTTCGTTCATTTTCATTCCTACGGTGGTTCATGAAGACTTTCTCAAGTTTTGTGCGATGTTTCCCTTAATCCTTTTTCAGCGAGAATAAGTATTATGCCAAATCCATTGTTGGTCATCAATTTAATTTGATGAAGGATAAGCATACAATAAACCTTATTCTTATTTCATCAAAGTGATTAATCTTTTTCTTGGAGTTTGTTCTTGATGAATAAATTCTAGTTCCAAGTGTTTTAATCTTTTTTTCGGAGTTCAATTAATTTCCTCGGCCATTTCGTGGAACCTCCATCTAAATCGCCATAAGGCTCATCTTATTCTTTCTTCCTTCATTTTATCTCAACATCTTTTTTGTTACGGAGTTCTTCACGGTGGTTCTTCATGATTTAATTCATTTCTTCAAGAGATCATCAAGATTTCGTTGGCGGAGTTCAAGTATCTTTTCTTCTTGCGTCTCGAAGTGCAATTAATCCTCCGTATTCTTCTGAATTGGAGTTTTGCATTTCTTCGTTCTTCTAAGTTATCCAATCATTTCCGTTTGTGGCCGGTTATCACCTTATGATTTTGAGATGTTATCCATAAGTCCACAACAAGCTTATTCTTTCGTTGTTGATTTTCTCAACAACTCCATTCAATCCTTCCTTATAAGTTCTTTTCATTCAAATTCTTTCAATTCTTAGGAGGCATTGCATATTATTCTCGTCAAGTGTCATTCCATCTTCGAAGCTCTTGTTCTATTCTTTCCTTGTTCAACGGTGTGCTGCCTAAATCCTTTCGGTCTTATTAGCTTCTTATCTCGTCCTATCCGGAATGCTTTGAGTCTATCTTGATTCCGTGAGCTTTCCATTCTCGTAATTCTCGTCGCTCACCTCTTCTTCTAAAGTGCTCTCGATTCTTTGCTTCTTCTCTTGAGTTCATGTTTCACCTAATCCTTTTCTCTTCCGTCTAGGTCCTAAGATCTCGGGCGAGATCTCTTATTAGTGGAGGTGTTATAGCCCGGATTCGATCGCCAGTGTCTTCGATTATTACATACGTCGTTGCCATGTCATGTGCTTGCGTGTTACCTCTTTGCCATGTCATCATCTGCATTTTATCATGTCATCATGTGCATTTCATTTTGCATACGTGTTCGTCTCATGCATCGAGCATTTTCCCGTTGTCCGTTTTGCAATCCGGCACTCCTATGTCTCCGGCGCTCCCTTTTACCTCTTTTAGGTATGCGGGTGTTAAACTTTCTCGGAATGGACGAGGTTTGTCAGCGACCTTGGTATAGCACCGTGAACCGCTGTCAAGTTTCGGATCATTTGGAGTTCGTTTGGTACTCAAGCGGTTAACAATGTAACATGAAGGCCTCTTTATTTGCAGCCAACTCCCCTTTCTAAGTGGCCCAAAATCCACCAAACTCCACTCCATGCTCTCGGTCGTTCGATCACGATCGCGTGGCAACCGCACCTCATTTGGACTCTCCTAGCTCCTCTACCTATAAAACGTCCTCGTCCATTTTCCCCGAAACCCAGATCCATCCCCTCGCGCGCGGACATGTCCGTCCAAGCGGCGGACAAATCGCCCTTGCGCGCCAATCCGGAGCATGCATGGCAACCGCCGCCGCGCCCTCCTTGGCCAGCCCATGAGCCAGCCGCGCCCTTGTGACCAGCGGCAGCGCCGCCGCACCGCCACCGATCCGACCCCGCGCGCCCCGGTCCGGCCGCGCCCGCCGCCCTCGCCGTGGCATCGCGCCACCCGCGCCCGACCCGTCTGGCCCGGTGCGCCGCCGCCCGACGCCGCCCGCCGCCTCGCCCGCGCAGCTCGCGCTCCGCCTCTCCCTCCGCCGGCCGAGCCGCCGCCCCTCGCCAGTGGCTTCGGCGCGCCTCCCAACGCCCTCCGGTCGCCTCGCCGTCGCCCATAGTCGCCCGCGCCTCCGAGGACGCGCCCGCGCCGGATCCGCGAGATCCGGCGGTCCGGCCCGTCTCCGGCCTCCCGAGCTCCCTCGAACCTCCCGGCCACCTTCCCCTTCAACTCCGGCGAAGTTCCGGCGAGATCCGTCGCCGCATCGTAAACCGTGCAAATCTGGAGGTTGACCCGAATTATCCTAAGTCTTTAATCTGCAGTAATTTTGTTCCATTTTCTTTGCATCATATCTCTGTCATCTTTGCTCCGTTTTGCGCGTGTAATATATCAAAATGTTCGCCTCGAAGGGTAGATCATTTCATCTCATTGCATCATTTTCATTTGAGCTCGTCTTGATGCCCGAAATGCTGTTGCAAGAGTGCTATGTGATGTTAGTTTCTGTTTTTTATCAGAACATGCACTTTTGTCATTTTTTGCCATGATTGATGTGTGCATCCTATGGACTTGAGTCCTACATGTGTTTTGAAATATGCCATGTCTTTTTCCAGTGGTGATTGCTATGTATTTTTGTGATCTATGTGGTGACTAGCACAAGCATGCAAACTAGGTGTCTTGTTGTTGCTGTTTTCAGCCCTGTTTTGCTGATATTTTGATGCCAGGTTAACTTGATGATACCAAGAGATCCATGCATATTTTGAGATACTTCAGTAAGGATGTTTTGTTAAACATGTCTTGCTCTATCCATCCATGCCCTTGCTTGCAATTATGGAGTGCCATAGCTTGAGTCAATCAGCTCTACTTTTGCTATCAAATGTTTCCTCACAGATTGTTTACATGTTATTCAATTTTGCCTAGGTTGTTGTGGTTGATCCATGTATACTATGTTATTGTTCTTGCCATGTATGTATTGTATGCCATGTCTTCTTGATGTATGTATGCTTAGATTTTCTTATAAGGCTCTGTGGTAGTGCATTGAGCTTGTAAACATGCCTACCTGTTATCAGTTTTGACATGCCATGTTGCTGAATCTGTTGAAACTTTCAATATTGACATGGGTGTTACTATATTTTCTGATCCTTTTTGGCTTATGGTCACTAAAGGACATTTGTTCTATGCAATTAGTAGATTCATGCCATGCCTTTGTTTGCCATGATAAGTTCCTGTAACATGTTGTTTCATAGCTCTAAACATTGCAACCTGATGTTATTTCTGCCAATGCCTGAAACTGTTATTAGTTGCAAACTTGCCATTTCATTTTGAGCATGTTCTAGTGATTTCTGGAGATAGATCAGTGTTCATGTTTTGTAATGCATTACCTGTACATCATGCACATGCCTTTTGTTATTATGTTGGGGTGCTGTAGCATGTTGTTTTGATGCTTACAATATGCCTAGTTGCTGTTTTGGGCAGATTGTTGTCATGTCTTGTATTGTGTGTATGTGTTGAACCGTTGCTCCGTTTTGAGTGTGCTCTATATGAAACTTGCTTGATTTTGCATGTAGTTTCATATTATCATGTTGGATCCTTGTTTTGAGATGTTTGCTTGATGTTTGTATGCATTTTTCATCAATGCCATGCTTATCTTGTTTTGCTCATATCTTCTAGGCCGTAGCTCCGAATCTAATGAACTTTATATGTAACTTGACTAGAATTCCGTGTAGATCATCGTGGTGCATCTTAACTTGCTGTTTAACAATTTGAACATAAAGTTATTCAGATCTGGACCAATTTCGAAATTTGCATATGAGGACTTACCGGAATTGTTATATGTTGTTCCGGCCTCATTTAAACTTGCTTTGGTGTGTTGCTCTTGTTTGCATCATCTCTTGCCATGAGTAGCTTCATGCAGCCTTGTCATGCATCATGCTTGTTTGTGCATCATGCCTTGTTCATGTGTGGTGTGTTTACCTATGTTGTGTGCTTCTTCTTATTAGTTCCTGTTGCGTTGCGATCGTGAGGATTCGTTCGTCTCGCTTGGTTCGACTTCATCCGTTCATCTTCTTCATGGACTCGTTCTTCTTCCTTGCGGGATTTCAGGCAAGATGGCGCTACCTGGATCTCACAACTATCATTGCTATGCTAGTTGCTCGTTCTATCGCTATCTTTGCGCTACCTATTACACTGTTTATCAAGCCATCCCAATTGCCATGTCAGCCTCTAATCCTTTTGCACCCTTCCTAGCAAACCGTTGTTTGGCTATGTTACCGCTTTGCTCAGCCCCCTCTTATAGCGTTGTTAGTTGCGGTGAAGATGAAGTTTGTTCCTTGTTGGAACATGGAGATGTTGTTCCTTGTTGGAACATGTTTACTTGTTGGGATATCACAATATATCTTATCTAATTAATGCATCTATATACTTGGTAAAGGGTGGAAGGCTCGGCCTTATGCAGTGTTTTGTTCACTCTTGCGCCCTAGTTTCCGTCATATCGGTATTATGTTCCCGGTTGTGCGTCCCTAGCGGTCGGGTGATTTATGGGACCCCCTTGACAGTTCGCTTTGAATAAGACTTTTCGGCAAGGCCCAACATTGGTTTTACCATTTGCCTCACCTATTACCTTTTTCCCTTGGGAGTCGCTCTCTCAGGGTCATCTTCATTTAGCCCCGGGCCAATGCTTGTCTAAGTGTTGGTCAAACTAGAAACCCTTTGCGGCGCCACCTCGGAAACTTGAGGGCTGGTTTTAGTTATCTGGACTGCTCATCCGGTCATGGCACAGGGGCGAGATCTGCAGCTACTACCGGGGTGTCGGCGCAGCGGAGGCTTTGCTGGTCTTGTTTTATTCTTGTGAAATGTCTTGTGGCAGGATTCGGGACTGATCGGGTCTTCACGGGAGAAGGAATATCCTTCGTTGATCGCGAGAGCTTATCATGGGCTAAGTTGGGACACCCTGCGAGTTTGAACTTTGAAAGCCGTGCCTTGGTTATGTGGCGGATGGGAATTTGTTAATGTCCGGTTGTAGAAAACCGAAGTTGATCTCAATTAAAATACACCAACCGTGTGTGTAACCGTGAGTGTCTCTTTTGGGGTTGATCGAGAGGAGAACACGGTTTTGGGTTATGTTTGGCGTAAGTAGGAGTTCGGGATCACTTCTTGATCATTACTAGTTGTGACCGTTCCTTTGTTCCTCTTCTCGCTCTCATTTGCGTATGTTAGCCACCATATATGCTTAATCGCTGCTGCAACCTCACCACTTTACCCTTCCTTTCCCATTAAGCTTTGCTAGTATTGATACCCATGCTAATGGGATTCTTTGATCCTCGTGGCTCACAGATTACTACACCACCGGTTGCGGTACAGGTTTGCGATGATCATGACACGAGGCGATGTTTGCTTGTGTTGGAGTTCTTCTTCTGCTTCTTCTTGATCGGGGATAGGTTCGGTCGGCAGCCTTGTTGGAAATATGCCCTAGAGGCAATAATAAAAGCATTATTATTATATTTCCTTGTTCATGATAATTGTCTTTTATTCATGCTATAAGCTGTATTATCCGGAAATCGTAATACGTGTGAATACATAGACTACAATCGTCCTAGTAAGCCTCTAGTTGACTAGCTCGTTGGTCAGCAGAGATAGTCATGGTTTCGACTATGGACATCGGATGTCATTGACAAGCGGGATCACGTCATTAGGAGAATGGCGTGATGGACAAGACAATCTAAGCATAGCACAAAGATCGTGTAGTTCGTTTTGCTAGAGCTTTTCCAATGTCAAGTATCTCTTCCTTAGACCATGAGATCGTGCAATTCCGGATACCGTAGGAGTGCTTTGGGTGTATCAAGCGTCCTGGCGTAGCTGGGTGACTATAAAGGTGCACTACAGGTATCTCGAAAGTGACCATTGGGTTGACACGGATCGAGGCTGGGATTTGTCACTCCGTATTACGGAGAGGTATCCTGGGCCCCTTTCGGTAATGCATCATCATAATGAGCTCAAAGTGATCAAGTGTCAGTCACGGGATCATGCATTCTGATCTGAGTAAAGTGACTTGCGATGCTTGAGACTAAGCGAGGTATTGGGATACCGGCGATCGAGTCTCGGGCAAGTAACATACCGTCGACAAAGGGAATAGAATACGGGTTGCTTGAACCCTTGACATCGTGGTTCATCCGATGACAACATCGAGGAGCATGTAGGAGCCAACATGGGTATCCAGATCCGCTGTTGGTTATTGACTTGAGGTAGTCTCGGTCATATCGCATGTCTCCCGAACCCGTGGGTCTACACATAAGGTTCGGTGGCGCTAGGGTTAATAGGAAGACAAGTATGTGATTACGAATGTTGTTGAGTCCGGATGAGATCCGGACGTCACGAGGAGTTCGGAATGGTCGGAGGTAAAGATTTATATATGGAAAGTGGTTAAGCGGACTCCGGAAAGTTTGAGGGTATACGGTAATGTCTGCAGGGCCCCAGGAGAGTTCGGAGGTCCACGGGAGGGCCACCCCTCCGGGGGCCATGGGCTAAGTGGGAGGGAGCCAGCCCCTGGTGGGCTGGCGCACCTCCCACCTAGGCCCATCTTGGCTAGGGTTTGGGAGGAAACCCTAAGGGAAAAAAGAGGCCCCCCTTGGCTTGGGGCAAGCCACCCTTTCCTCCTCTCCCTTGCCGCCGCCCCCCTAGGGTTTTCCCTAGAGGGCGGCCCCCTTGCCCTCTCCTCCTATAAATAGAGGGTGGGGGAAGGGCTGCATACACAATTGAAGGCGCAGCCCTCCCTCCCAACACCTCTCTTTCTCCACTGTGAGCTTGGCGAAGCCTGCTGGGAGAACTGCCGTACCAAGCTGCACCACGCCGTCGTGCTGCCATTGGAGTTGTCTTCCTCAACCTCTCCTTCATCCTTGCTGGATCAAGGCGGAGGAGCGCCATCGTCCCGTCACGTGTGTTGAACACGGAGGTGCTGTCCTTTCAGCACTTTGGTCATCGGTGATCGGAATCACGTTGGGAGCGTCTTCATCATCACCACTCCCTCGAGCAGCTTCGTACTCGATCTACAAGTGGTATGTAGATGCAAACTCTCTCGTGACTCGTTGCTTAGATGAACTCATAGATAGATCTTGGTGAAACCGTAGGAAAATTTTAATTTTCTGCAGCGTTCTAACAGTGGCATCATGAGCTAGGTCTATCGTAGTTCTCTTTGCAGCAGTAGAACACAATTTTGTTGTGGGCGTGGATCTTGTCAACTTACTTGCCGTTACTAGTTGTTTCTTGCTTCCAGCGGTATTGTGGGATGAGCGGCCCGGACCAACCTTACGTGCTCTTCGTGAGACCGGTTCCACCGACTAACATGCACTAGTTGCATAAGGTGGCTGGCGGTGTCTGTCTCTCCTACTTTAGTTGGAGCGGATTCGATGAACAGGGTCCTTATGAAGGGTAAATAGAAGTTGACAAGATCACGTTGTGGTTATTCGTAGGTAAGAAAGCGTTCTTGCTAGAACCCAATTGCAGCCACGTAAAGATGCAACAACAATTAGAGGGCGTCTAACTTGTTTTTGCAGCAATTGTCATGTGACGTGATATGGCCAAGTTGTGATGAATGATGATATATTGTGATGTATGAGATCATGTTCTTGTAATAGGAATCACGACTTGCATGTCGATGAGTATGACAACGGCGGAACCATAGGAGTTGTCTTTATTTTGTATGACCTGCGTGTCATTGAAGAGCGCCATGTAACTTACTTTACTTTATTGCTAAGCGTTAGCCATAGAAGTAGAAGTAGTCGTTGGCGTGACAACTTCATGAAGACACGATGATGGAGATCATGATGATGGAGATCATGGTGTCATGCGGTGACAGGATGATCATGGAGCCCGAAGATGAAGATCAAGGAGCTATATGATATTGGCCATATCATGTCACTACTTTATAATTGCATGTGATGTTTATTATGATTATGCATCTTGTTTACTTAGAGCGACGGTAGTAAATAAGATGATCCTTAGAACAATTTCAAAGTGTTCTCCCCTAAGCGTGCACCGTTGCTACAGTTAAGTAACTTCTAAGCACCACGTGTTAATCGGGTGTGATGGATTCTTACGTTCACATACAGCGGGTGTAAGACAGATTTACACGCGAAACACTTAGGGTTAACAGCGAGCCTAGCATGTACAGACATGGCCTCGGAACACGGAGACCGAAAGGTCGAACACGAGTCGTATGGAAGATCGATCAACATGAGAATGTTCACCGGCGAGACTAGTCCGTCTCACGTGTTGATCGGACCACGGCCTAATCGACTCGGATCGTGTAACACTTAGATGACTAGAGGATGTCTAATCTAAGTGGGAGTTCATTAATAATTTGATTAGATGAACTTTATTATCATGAACAATAGTCTAAAATCTTTTACATGATATGTCTTGTAGATCAAATGGCCAGCGCTCATGTCAACTTGAACTTCAGCGTTCCTAGAAAACCAAGCTGAAAGATGGCGGCAGCAACTATCTCGGACTGGGTCGGAACACGAGATCATCCTCATAGCTGCCGAAACAATCGTCCTAGAAGGACCGCTAGGTGGCGCTCCGTCGAAGAACCAAGACATTATGAATGCTTGGCAGTCTCGTCTTGATGATTACTCCCTCGTTCGATGCGGCATGCTTTGACTTAGAACCGGGGCTCCAAAAGCGTTTTGAGCATCACGGAGCATATGAGATGTTGAAGAGCTGAAACTGGTTTTCAAGCTCACGCCGGGTCGAGAGATATGACATCTCCGACAAGTTCTATAGTTGTAAGATGGAGGAAAACAGTTACATCGGTGAGCACATTACGAAGATATGCAGGTTGCACAACCGTATGACCCAGCTGAATATTAACCTCCACGATGAGGCGGTCATTGACAGAATCCTCGATCGCTCCCACCAAGCTACAAGAGCTTTGTGATGAACTACAACATGCGGGGATGGTAAAGACCATTCTGAAGTGTTCTCTATGCTGAAGTCAGCGAGGTTGAAATCAGAAAGAACATCAAGTGTTGATGGTCAATAAGACCACTAAGTTCAAGAAGGGCAAGGGTAAGAAGAACTTCAAGAAGGGCGGCAAGGAGATTGCGCGCCCGGTAAGCAAGTTGCGGGAAGAAGTCAAAGAATGGACCCAAACCGAGGTGAGTGCTTTTATTGCAAGGGAGGGGTCCTTTGAAGCGGAACTGCCCCAAGTACTTAGCGGATAAGAAGGCCGGCAACACCAAAGGTATATTTGATATACATGTAATTGATGTGTACCTTACCGATGTCGTAGTAACTCGGGGTATTTGATACGGTGCCGTTGCTCATATTTGTAACTCACGGCGAGGAGCTGCGGAATAAGCGAGGCTGGCGAAGGGCGAGGTGACGATCTTGGCGTCGGGAATGGTTCAGTCGATGTGATCGCCGTCGACGCTACCTCTTCATTTACCCAGGATTAGTTATAAACCTTAATAATTGTTATTTGGTGCCAAGTTTGAGCATGAATATTGTATCTGGATCTCGTTTAATGCGAGATGGCTACTCATTTAAATCCGAGAATAATGGTTGTTCTATTTATATGAGAGATATGTTTTATGGTCATGCTCCGATGGTCGATGGTTTATTCTTAATGAATCTCGGCGTAGTATTACACATGTTCATAGCGTGAATACCAAAAGATGTAAAGTTGATAACGATAGTCCCACATACTTGTGTACTGCCGCCTTGGTCACATTGGTGTCAAGCGCATGAAGAAGCTCCATCTGATGGACTTTTGGAGTCTCTTGATTATGAATCATTTGACACATGCGAACCATGCCTCATGGGCAAGATGACCAAGACTCCATTCTACGGAACAATGGGCGAGCAACCAACTTGTTGGAAATCATACATACCGATGTATGCGGTCCAATGGCGTTGAGGCTCATGGAGGATATCGTTATGTTCTCACTCTCACGAGATGACTTGAGTAGATATGGGTATGTCTACTTGATGAAACACAAGTCTGAGACCTTTGAAAAGTTCAAGGAATTTCAGAATGAAGTAGAGAATCAACGTGACGAAAGATAAAATTCTTCGATCGGATCGTGGAGGAGAATATTTAAGTCACGAATTTGGTACACTTAAGAAAATGTGGAATCGTTTCACAACTAACGCTGGAACACCTCAGCGTAGCGGTGTGTCGAGCGTCGTGTCGCACTCTATTGGATATGGTGCGATCTATGATGTCTCTTACCGATTTACGCTATCATTTTGGGGATCGCTCTAGAGACAGCTACATTCACTTTAAATAGGGCACCGTCTAAATCCGTTGAGGCGACACCGTATGAATTATGGTTTGGGAAGAAACCTAAGCTATCGTTTCTAAAAGTTTGGGGATCGATGCTTATGTCAAGAAACTTCAACTGAAAAGCTCGAACCCAAGTCGGAAAAATCGTCTTCATAGGATACCCTAAGGAAACCTTTGGGTATACCTTCTACCTTAGATCCGAAGGCAAGATCTTTGTTGCCAGAGCGGAACCTTCTGGAAAAAGTTTCTCTCGAAAGGAGTAAGTGGGAGGAAAGTAGAACTTCGATGAAGTACTACCTCTTGAGCAGGATAGTAGTGCAGCTCAGGAAAATGTTCTGTGATGCCTACACCAATGAAGAGGAAATTCATGATGATGATCAAGGTACTTGGATCAAGTTGCTCTTGAACCGTGGGTCCACTAGGACACGTTCCGCACCAGTGAATGCAGCAACCTGTCACTGGAAATCATGTTGTTGAACAACGGTGAACCTTGAACTATGAAGAAGCGATGGCGGGCCCGATTCCAACAAATGGCTAGAAGCCATGAAGTCCGAGATAGAATCCATGTATGAAAACAAAGTGTGGACTTTGGTGACTTGCCCGATGATCGGCGGCGATAGAAAACAAATGGATCTTTAAGAAGAAGGCGAATGGCGGATGGTAATGTCACCATCTATAAAGCTCGACTTGTCGCTAAGGGTTATCGGCAAGTTCAAGGGATTGACTACGATGAGACTTTCTCTCCGTGGCGAAGCTTAAGTCCGTCCGAATCATGTTAGCAATTGCGCATACTATGATTATGAGATATGGCGAGATGGGCGTCAAAACAGCGTTCCTTACGGCTATCTTAAGGAAGAGCTGTATATGATACAGCCGGAAGGTTTTATCGATCCTAAGAATCTGACAAAGTATGCAAGCTCAGCGATCCATTTATGGGCTGGTGCAAGCATCTCGGAGTTGGAACATTCGCTTTGATGAGATGATCAAAGCGTTTGGGTTTATCTGAGACTTATGGGAAGCTGCGTTTACAAGAAAGTGAGTGGGAGCTCTGTAGCATTTCTCATATTATATGTAGATGACATACTTTTGATGGGAAATGATATAGAATTCTTGGACAACATTAAGGCCTACTTGAATAAGTGTTTTTCAATGAAGGACCTTGGAGAAGCTGCTTATATATTAGGCATCAAGATCTATAGAGATAGATCGAGGCGCCTCATAGGTCTTTCACAAAGCACATACCTTGATAAGATTTTGAAGAAGTTCAAAATGGATCAGTCAAGAAAGGGTTCTTGCTGTGTTGCAAGGTGTGAGATTGAGCTCAGCTCAATGCCCGACCACGACAAAAGATAAAGAAGAGATGAGTGTCATCCCTATGCCTCGACCATAGGATCTATTATGTATGCCATCTTTGTGTACGGACCTGATGTAAACCTTGCCGTAAGTTTGGTAGGAAGGTACCAAAGTAATCCCGGCAAGGAACAACTGGACAGCGGTCAAGAATATCCTGAAGTACTGAAAGGACAAAGGACATGTTTCTCGTTTATGGAGGTGACGAAGGCTCAAATCGTAACGAGTTCGTCGGCCTAACCGACACAGATCTGAATGACTCTAAGTCACAAACCGGATCGTGTATATGTTGAATGGTGGAGCGATGGCTGGTGCGGCTGCAAGCGAAGCGTCGTGGCGGGATCTACATGTGAAGCGGAGTACATGGCAGCCTCGGAGGCAGCGCATGAAGCAATTTGGGTGAAGGAGTTCATCACCGACCTAGGAGTCATACCCAATGCGTCGGGGCGATCAAACTCTTCTGTGACAACACTGGAGCTATTGCCCTTGCCAAGGGCCCAGGTTTCACAAGAAGACAAGGCACATCAAGCGTCGCTTCAACTCCATCCGTGAAAATGTTCAGGATGGAGACATAGAAATTTGTAAAGTGCATACGGATCTGAATGTCGCGAGATCCGTTGACTAAACCTCTTCATGGGCAAAACATGATCAACACAGAACTCTATGGGTGTTCGATTCATCACAATGTAACTAGATTATTGACTCTAGTGCAAGTGGGAGACTGTTGGAAATATGCCCTAGAGGCAATAATAAAAGCATTATTATTATATTTCCTTGTTCATGATAATTGTCTTTTATTCATGCTATAAGCTGTATTATCAGGAAATCGTAATACGTGTGAATACATAGACTACAATCGTCCTAGTAAGCCTCTAGTTGACTAGCTCGTTGGTCAGCAGATAGTCATGGTTTCGACTATGGACATCGGATGTCATTGACAGCGGGATCACGTCATTAGGAGAATGGCGTGATGGACAAGACAATCCTAAGCATAGCACAAGATCGTGTAGTTCGTTTTGCTAGAGCTTTTCCAATGTCAAGTATCTCTTCCTTAGACCATGAGATCGTGCAATTCCGGATACCGTAGGAGTGCTTTGGGTGTATCAAGCGTCTGGCGTAGCTGGGTGACTATAAAGGTGCACTACGGTATCTCCGAAAGTGACCATTGGGTTGACACGGATCGAGGCTGGGATTTGTCACTCCGTATTACGGAGGTATCACTAGGCCCTTTCGGTAATGCATCATCATAATGAGCTCAAAGTGATCAAGTGTGCAGTCACGGGATCATGCATTTGATGCGAGTAAAGTGACTTGCGATGCGAGACTAAGCGAGGTATTGGGATAAGCGATCGAGTCTCGGGCAAGTAACATACCGTCGACAAAGGAATAGAATACGGGGTTGCTTGAACCCTTGACATCGTGGTTCATCCGATGACAACATCGAGGAGCATGTAGGAGCCAACATGGGTATCAGATCCGCTGTTGGTTATTGACTTGAGGTAGTCTCGGTCATATGCGCATGTCTCCCGAACCCGTAGGGTCTACACATAAGGTTCGGTGGCGCTTAGGGTTAATAGGAAGACAAGTATGTGATTACGAATGTTGTTGAGTCCGGATGAGATCCCGGACGTCACGAGGAGTTCGGAATGGTCGGAGGTAAAGATTTATATATGGAAAGTGGTTAAGCGGACTCGGAAAGTTTGAGGGTATACGGTAATGTCCGGGGCCACGGGAAGTTCAGGAGGTCACGGGAGGGCCACCCCTCCCGGGGCCCATGGGCTAAGTGGGAGAGGAGCCAGCCCCAGTGGGCTGGGCACCTCCCACCTAGGCCCATCGGCTAGGGTTTGGGAGGAAACCCTAAGGGAAAAGGCGCCCCTTGGCTTGGGGGCAAGCCACCTTTCCTCCTCCCCTTGGCCGCGCCCCCCTAGGGTTTTCCCTAGATGGCCGGCCCCCTGCCCTCTCCTCCTATAAATAGAGGGGTGGGGGGGCTGCATACACAATTGAAGGCGCAGCCCTCCCTCCCAACACCTCTCTTTCTCTCGTGTGAGCTTGGCGAAGCCTGCTTGGAGAACTGCCGTACCAGCTGCACCACGCCGTCGTGCTGCCATTGGAGTTGTCTTCCTCAACCTCTCCTTCATCCTTGCTGGATCAAGGCGGAGGAGGCGCCATCGTCCCGTCGTGTGTTGAACACGGAGGTGCTGTCCTTTCAGCACTTTGGTCATCGGTGATCGGAATCACGTTGGGAGCGTCTTCATCATCACCACTCCCTCGAGCAGCTTCGTACTCGATCTACAAGTGGTATGTAGATGCAAACTCTCTCTCGTGACTCGTTGCTTAGATGAACTCATAGATAGATCTTGGTGAAACCGTAGGAAAATTTTAATTTTCTAGCGTTCCCCAACAAGCACAGGCTAGCGAGGGTGGATGTCGTTTGAGCTTATTTATGTTTCATCCGTGGTCGGATGTTGATCTTATGTATGATGTTGTTGTATTCTTGTGGCATTTGTGCCTTATGTATGTATCCCCATCTATTATGTAATGTTGATGTTATGATATCCACCTTGCAAAAGCGTTTCAATATCGGGTCTATCCTTGGTGGGACCTCCGAGTTCCTTTTTGGATAGGGTCGCATATTAAGCGTATTTCAAGGTAGGAAGCCATACACAATCTCAAAGGGCACATCTTAGTAGTAGAATGCAATGAGCGATTATAAGCAAATTCAATATGAGGCAAGCATTCTTTCCACATTTTCTTATTATTCTTCAAAACAGCCCTAAGCATAGTAGACAATGTTCTATTGACTACTTGAGTTTGTCCATCGGTTTGGGGGTGACAAGTAGTACTAAAAAGCGGTTTAGTCCCCAACTTAGCCCATAAACATCTCCAAAAGTGGCTAGAAATTTAGTATCACGATCTGAAACAATAGTATTTGGCACACCATGCAAGCGAATAATTTCACGAAAGAACAAATCAGCAACATTAACAGCATCATCGCTTTTATGACATGGTATAAAGTGTGCCATTTTGAGAATCTATCACGACAACAAATATGCTATCCTCCCTTCTTTGTTCGAGGTAAACCTAAAAGAAAGTCCATAGATATATCCTCCCAAGGAACACTGAAGCACTAGCAAAGGCATATATAAACCATGAGGATTGAGTCGTGACTTAGCTTTTTGACATGTAGTGCAGCGAGCAACAAAAGCGCTCAACATCCGTCTCATCTTTGGCCAAAGAAATATGTAGCAAGTATATCCTCCGTCTTCTTCACGCCAAAGTGTCCCATTAATCCTCCTCCATGCGCCTCCTGCAACAACAAAAGAGCGAACAGAGCTAGCAGAATGCATAGCTTGTTAGCCTGAACACAAAACCATCATTAATAACGAACTTGTTCCATGTTCTTCCTTCTTTACAATTCTGCATTACATCTTTAAAATCAGCATCATGCATATTGATCTTTGATGGTCTCCAAACCAAATATTTTGAAGTCAAGTTGTGAAAGCATAGTATAGCGACAAGACAAAGCATCAGCAATAACATTTTCTTTACCCTTCTTGTGTTTAATGACATAAGGAAAGTCTCAATGAATTCAACCCATTTAGCATGTCTCGATTCAGTTTAGCTTGACTTTTAATATGTTTCAAAGATTCATGATCAGAATGTATAACAAATTCTTTGGGCCATAAATAATGTTGCCATGTCTCTAAAGTCCGAACAAGAGCATATAATTCTTTGTCATAAGTAGAATAGTTCAGACTAGGCCCTCAATTTTTGAACAGTATACAACAGGTTTGCCATCTTGTAATAACACCTCCTAATCCAATTCCACTAGCATCACATTCAAGCTCAAAAGTCTTATTAAAGTCAGGAAGTTGGAGTAAAGGAGCATGTGTCAACTTATCTTTCAATACCGTGAAGGCTTCTTCTGCATCAGCGGTACCCCCAAACAAAAGGCACATCCTTCTTTGTAAGCTCATTGAGAGGTGCAGCAATGGTGCTAAAGTCTCTCACAAGCGCCTATAGAAACCAGCGAGTCCAAAACTCCTCACTTGTGTGACCGTTTTGGGCTGCGGCCAACTCTCAATAGCTTCAATCTTGGCTTTATCAACTTCAATTCCTGTGGAGTAACAACATAGCCAAGAAAAGAT
>JAHIAM010000920.1:0-27422 GCA_021605205.1 Aegilops longissima
CCCCTTGTCGACTTTGAACCCATGGTGGAGGTGGTGGAGAGGCAGCGTTGAGGCGTTAGGTGGCGATGAAGGCGGCGTCGCTCTCTTGAACTTGAGAGAAGGGGGCGGCGGTGGTTTTGATGTGACAGCAATGGCAAGGTGGGCGTCTTGCCCTGTTTCCCCTATAAGGAGGACGGGGCGTTCCGCTTTCAATTAAAAGCCCCACGATCTCTCCCGCAGCGTACGTTAAAGTAGCGTGCTGTTCGTGGGAGGCGTGGTGGGTCGGAGGCGAAAAATGGCGTGATCTGGGCAGCGGCGTGCCGTGCACTCTTTTGGGCCTGGCCGCGAGCTTCGGCGCCGTGTGTGGCCGAACTCGGGGGCTCTATCGGATGTACTAGGTAGGGTACCCTAGTATCCCGAACTTCGTGCCGCAGGCGATTACAGCACCAGCAGCAAACTTGCACTGGTGACCGCCAAGGTCCTCCAGCGGCTCCTTTGGAGCCATTCAAGAACAAAGTATTCAAGGCCCGGCAAGGAGCTTGCCGGAAAGAATACTCAAAGGCACGAAGGAAACAAGACCCGGCAAGAGGAGCTTGCCGGGAGGGCTGTGGCGACAAGCTCGGCGCGACAAGGATTCAGCTGCGGCAAAGCTTGCGCTTGGCGAGCAACCTCTCTTCATCTCGCTCGGCTCATCCACCAGCGATGTCGCCATGGGGCCATTCGGCGTCGCGTGTCAGAAAATGCTGTGCAGCCCGGCGAGGGAGCAGCGATAAGCGGCCGACAAGCTTACCATCGTGGCAAGCGGTGGTGCGCCAGTGATCCTGTTGCCTTTGTTTTGGCTGACGAGGGACGGGCATTTTGATCTTGTCCCTTGCCGTCGGAGTTAGGTATAATGCCTGTACCTTTGTGCAAAGTCGGTGTACCAACTACTATTTTTCCATTGTACCCTCATCTCGTTGCCACAGCCGGTGACCCTTTAGCCTATAAAGGAGGCCCATGCATAGCGTAGAAAGGGTTCGATTCGACTCATTCGACTCATTGAGACCACACTCACTCGGGATAGGTTTTGTAAGCTCTCATTGCTCCCTAGCAAGAACACAATACAATCAATCAAGCAGCGGTAGGAGTATTATCTCTTTCCGGAGAGCTCGAAGCTGGGCTCGATGCCCCTCCGACAGCGCACCTCTTGAGTGCTGCGCTACCATCGAGGACGCGCCATCGAGCTCCACCGGCAAGTGCAAGAAGATGATGGCAGCTCCACGAAGACCAAGAAAGTGCCCGCCAAGGAGGGCGGCCTGGTGGTACCTTCACCATCGGTGCCACTCTCGACCCTAAATAGGAAAGCGAGCTCGTTGCTTTCTGAGGCGAATGTCGATGTGTTTGCATAGCAACGTCGACATCCCGGTGTTCCCAGGAAAGTAATTGAGCACCACCTAGTTATATCTGTCCTCATCGCGGCCCGTCAAGCAAAAATCGAGGAGGGAAGCGGTGGGCGCCAAGAGTTCATTGCAGAAGAGATCAAGAAGTTGGAAGCAGCGGGCCTCGTGGGAGGTGCTCCATCCCGTGGTTGGCCAATCCGGTAGTTGTACACAAGGCAAATGGGAAATGGAGACTTTGTATTGACTTCACGGATGTTAATAAAGCTTGTCCCAAGACCCATTTCCCTTGCCGCGTGTCGACCAGATTGTTGACTCCACGGTGGATGTGACTTGCTTTCATTTCTTGATGCATACTCAGATATCATCAGATCTTCATGGCGAAGAGGATGAAGAAAACGCATTCATTACACCATGTGGCATATCTTGTTTCATACGGATGCCTTTTGGTTTGAAGAATGCTGGTTCAACATTGCAGAAGTGGTCCATGGCGCTTTTGAGCATAAATGCGAAATGTAGAAGCCTACATGGATGACATAGTGGTCAAAACAGGACAAAGCAACTCTGGTTCAAGATTTGGATGAAACAACTGCGAATCTGTGCAAGATCAACCTCAAGCTTAATCACGAGAAGTGCGTGTTTGGAGTTCCCTCGGCAAGCTTCTCAGGTTCTTTAATATCTCGGAGGAGTTAAGCCAATCCCGACAAGATCAAGCGAAGGAAGATCACGTTGCGGTAACATTTGGCAGCAAACTGAATTTCAGGGCCGAGAGGGTCACATTCGGCGTTGCTGATTTCCCATTGCCCTACAATGGAATACTTGGCGTCCGGCTTTTCGCCAAGTTCATGGCAGCCTCTCATTATCGTACAATTTGCTCAAGATCCCCAGCCCGATAAGTGTCATTTCTGTTCATGGCGACAAGAAAGATGCTTTTATCTCGCCGACAAGATTTACGGGATGCAGCGGCTACGACGGATAGCAAATCACTTGCATTTGAAGCTCCGGGGAAGAAGAAGACCACTCTGTCGGCAAGAGCTCGATGCCCCTCCGCAAGCGCACCTCTTGGTGCTGCGCTACCGTCGAGGCCTTTCATCGAGCTCCACCGGCAAGTGCAAGAAGAAGATGGCAGCTCCACGAAGACCAAGAAAGTGCCCGCCAAGGAGGGCGGCGGTGGTACCTTCACCATCGATGCCACTCTCGACCCTAAATAGGAAAGCGAGCTCGTTGCTTTCTGGCGAATGTCGATGTGTTTGCATGGCAACCGTCGACATCCCGGTGATCCAGAAAGTAATTGAGCACCACCTGGCTGTCTGTCCTCATCTTGGCCCGTCAAGCAAAAAGTCGGGGAAGCGAGCGGTGGGCGCCAAGAGTTCATTGCGGAAGAGATCAAGAAGTTGGAAGCAGCAGGCCTCGTCAGAGCAGTGCTCCATCCCACGTGGTTGGCCAATCCGGTAGTTGTACACAAGGAAAATGGGAAATGGAGACTTTGTATTGACTTCACGGATGTTAATAAAGCTTGTCCCAAAGACCCATTTCCCTTGCCGCGTATCGACCAGATTGACTCCACGGCTGGATGTGACTTGCTTTCATTTCTTGATGCATACTCGGATATCATCAGATCTTCATGGCGAAGAGGATGAAGAAAACCGCATTCATTACACCATGTGGCACATCTTTGTTTCATACGGATGCCTTTTGGTTTGAAGAATGCTGGTTCAACGTTGCAAGAGTGGTCCATGGCGGCTTTTGAGCATAAATGCACGAAATGTAGAAGCCTACATGGATGACATAGTGGTCAAGAGCAAGGACAAAGCAACTCTGGTTCAAGATTTGGATGAAACCTTTGCGAATCTGCAAGATCAACCTCAAGCTCAATCCAGAAGTGCGTGTTTGGAGTTCCCTCCGGCAAGCTTCTCGGGTTCTTTATGTCTCGGAGAGGATTGAAGCCAATCCCGACAAGATCAAGGCCATTGAGCAGATTGAAGCACCAAAGCGCGTCAAGGATGTCTGAAGACTTGCGATTGCGTGGCTGCTCTCGGCGAGGTTTATCTCTAGGTGCTGGTGGCGCGCCTGCCGTTTTCAAGATTTTGAAAAAGCGGGTCAATGAAATGGACTCCCGAAGCGGAGGCTGCGCTGCAGGACTTAAAGAGGTACCTATCCTCCACTCAATACTTGTCGCACCTAAGCCACAAGAGAAGTTGCTGCTATACATAGTGGCAACCAATCAAAGTGGTTAGTGCTGCGTTAGTAGTGGAGAGGAGGCGAGCGATGAGCCGACAAGCGAGCGGATGCATCGGCGACAAGCGAGGGGCTTCACCGACAAGCTCTGGTCCCGACAAGGGCGGATCTCGCGAGACGGCGAGAAGATCACGAAAAAGGATGGTGCAGCGCCCGATCTACTTTTTGGTTCCCTTCTGCGGGGGCTAGGTCAAGGTACTCTGGTGTGCGAAATTGCACCGGCTTCCTCGTGGCCTCGAGAAAGCGGCGCCATTACTTCAAGCACATGAGATAACGATCGTCACTCGCTTTCCGCTGAAGAGGATATTGCAAAATCCGAAGCAACAGGCAGGATTGTCGGTGGAGCCTTTGGGCTATCAACCTTTGGCCTCAAGTTTGAAAGCACTTCAACTATCGAAGCGAGCATTGGCAGAATTTATAGCGAGTGGATGCGGCGCTTAAGATGAAGAAATTCGAGAGATGAGCATCCCGTCAAGGAAGCAAGTAAAGAGTGGCTGATGTACTTTGATGGTGCCTTCTGCTGCAAAGCGCCCGGTGCGGCGTCTTGCTTATCGCACCTGCGAGAGCACCTCAAGTACATAGTCGAGATGCACTTTCCCAAGGAGAAAGCAACAAATAATCTGCGAGTATGAAGGTTTGCTTGCGGTCTCGAGGATTCTGATGAACCTTGGGATCAAGAAGCTCATTATCGGGGGTGACTCGCGGCTTGTCGTCCGCCAAGTGAACAAAGATTATTAGAGTCCGTTGATGGAAGCCTACGTTGATGAAGTGAAAGCTAGAAGAACACTTTGAAGGCCTGCAAATGGAACATGTTCCAAGAGCTCGAGAATGATATTCTTGATGGCTTTGTCAAAGTCGCCGCCTCAAGTTACACATGGAACCAGGTATTTTTGTGCTCAAGCTAACTCAACCAACTATAGCGCCATCAACGGACAGAGCAAGAAGAGGAAGTTGATTTCGGTGACTACTTCCAGCCGAGCTCCCGAAGCCGCCCTTGCGAGTCCCCAAGATCAACGCCAAAAGTCTTTGAGGAGCGATCTGCTCCGACAAGCCCTAGGGTTTGTTTCGTTGAAGCGAGCGCTCCCGACAAGTTTTGCTCCGGCAAGCTTGCGGGGAACATCAACTCGGCGAGCCGCAAGTTCTTGCCGTGAAGCGAATGTTCCCAGCAGCGAGATGTGCCTTTAGTCCTTGTTGTCGAGCCGCAAGCTCCGGCATGGGCACAGCAGATTGTCCATTTCCTTGAGACGGAGAACTTCCGAAGAGCAAGAAGAAGCGGAAAGAGTAGCCCGGCAGTCAAGTATGTACCAGTTTGTTGACAACATCACATGCGAAGAAGACTCAGCGAGTGAAATTGAAGTGTATTCATCGGGAAGATGGACGAAACTGTTGGCGAGAGATACATGGAGGCATATGTGGTCACCACATTGGCGCCAGAAGCGCTGGCAAAGCTTTCGGCAAGGTTTCTTCGGCCGACAGCCCTCCGGATGCAACTGCACAAGTAACCAGGTGTGAAGCGTGCAGTTCCATTCAGCGAGATACACTAGCGACTCAAGCTCTCCGGACGATCCCTTTATCTGGCCATTTTTGATGCAGGGGCTCGACATCCTCGGCCCCTTCCCCGAGCTGTCGGGGGTTTGAGTACTTCTCGTTGCGATCGACAAGTTCACAAAGTGGCGGAGGTGGAAGCGATGAGGAAGGTGACAACGAGTCAGCGATCAAGTTCTTGAGGTCAATTGTTTGCCGTTTTGGGATTCTAACAGGATCATCACCGACAACGGCACACAATCCTGGTCGCACCTTCATGCGATCGTCCAAGATCTTGGCGCCAAAGTGCTTTGCTTCTATTGCTCATCCAAGGACAGCGGTCAAGCGAGAGAGGCAAGCGCTGAAGTGCTGCGAGGACTCAAGACAGAACTTTCGATAGGCTGCACAAGTCACGGAAGAAAGCTGGATTGAGGAGCTGCGGTGGTTCTTTAATTCGTCGGGACGGCGAAATCGAGCCCTTGGCCAAACACCTTTCGCTCTAGTCTATGGAGCGAGGCAGTTCTCCCACGGAACTTCGTATCACGGGTCACCTCGAGTGCTCGCTTATGATGAGCTTGAGCAAGAGCAGCTGCGACAAGATGGCAGCGCTGCTCCTTGAGAGAGATAAATCTTCGAGCCGTTATACGAGCTGCTCGTTACCAGCAAGCTTTGCGCGCTACCATAACCGCAAAGTTAGTGCGGAAGTTTCGAGGAAGGCAACCTTGTTCTTGGTAGCGTTGATCGCCAAGAATTCTAACAAGTTGGCCTTGAAGTGGGAAGGCCCTTGTCGGGTGAAGCGAGTCACTAGGCCTGGTGCTGTCCGCCTTGAGACCGAAGATGGCGTTCGGTGAGCAACTCACTGGAATATAGAGCATCTTCGTAAGTTTTACCCATAAGCGCGGTTCGGAACCCGTTCAAGCAACCACTACTAACCAAGTCTTGCCGATGTTGCATGTAATCCTTTGTACAAAGCGGTATGAGACCCGTGCATCGATAAAGCTCATGTATTCGTGCAAATTGTCAACCGTGCTTTCATCATCATTTTGCATGTGTTATCGACATTTGTGCAGCATCCACACCGATAGCGATAACGAGCCACGAGGCTCCATAACTTTATTTTCTCTTCTTTCTTGAAAAAGAAAGGAAGGTTCCTTCACCCACAAGTTGCGGGGAAGGAGAAGATAATGGTGTGGGCATGGCGTCGCTTCGAGGAAGTTTAGCCTTACCGGAAGCGAGCAACGAGAAAAGCTAAGTTGCCAAAGTTTGAGCAATCAGTTTTAAATTTTTAAGTTATGTTCCTCGAGCGATAGTACTTTGTATGGAAAACCTGTCTTGAAGGAACCAACTTCATGACTGGTTTGCGCCCTTACTTTCTTCGAGTCCGCTCAACAACAAGTGAGCTGCAACCAGTTCACGACAAGGTTGCTTATCGGGGATGACATCGCCCGACGAAGCTCTTGACGTTCCGCACTCGGCGCTTCATGACAAAGGTGCCAGCTGACAAGTTCCCTAAAAGCGTGAGGGCACTAACATACAAAGGAAGGAATCAAGTAAAGAAAATAACATTGCAATCGTTGCCTAAGATAGAGTATATTACAAAAATAAATTATGCAGAGATCTAATGAATTGTTCTCCTAAACATGATCCAACAGCGACAAGGGAAAGATAAATTTGGCGGCCTAGTCCCGCAGCGGTGGCCATCAACTCTCTTGACTCCGCTCACCACATCACAATGGGTGCGACAAAGGGCCTTGGCGCTTCAGCGTTAGCGATCGGTGGCGGGGCTTGAGGGCGTTGGCGAAGGCTGGCGCTGGATTGCGGAAGGCCACCTTCATCAACACCTTACGGAGGCTCCTGCGCAGATCTGGCGCGACTCGTCGACCAGCTGCTGGGATCTCCTCCGGAGCCCATTGGAGACCGTCACCACTCCCTTGAGAGCAGGCTGAGCTTGGCGCTGGGTTGAAGGCGCTCGTCGGTGGGTACCGAGATCCACCATCCCAGCTCCATCAACTCCTTGTCGATGGCGGCGGCGGTATCTACAAGACTCTCCGTCCGATGCATCACATTCTCTCTGAAGGTATCACTGGGCGTCGCGGCATTCGCCCATGGCAGCTCCTCGTTAGCCTTGATCTTCTCCAACAAGCCCACTTCCGCTCCTTGGCGCCGTCCAGCGTCTCCGTCGGTGGACAGCTTCAGCTCAAGATCCGCCTTAGAGTCCTTGGTGGCGTCGAGCTCTTTGATCTTCTCAGCGAAGGCCCCTGCAACTTCGCCAGAGTGTAGGCGTCCTTCTCGCTTCGTGCTTCAGTAGCGATGACCTCCCTCGCCCGCTCTTCTGCGGGCGGCCTCCAGCTGCGTTACTTTGTCTCTAACTCCTTCTTGGCGGCCTCGGTAGCTGTGGCAGCATCCTTTGCCTCCTTGAGTGCTCCGCCAAGTGATTGCTCGCGCGTAAGATCTTCCTCATAGCTGTCAAGGTTGATCTTCCGCTGCGCCGGCTTCATCTTCTTCTGTGAGATAGCTTCTCGCTGGCCAGCCTTTGCTGCTCCTCGACCTCGGCCTTCTCAAGGATGAAGGCTGTGCGCTCTTCGGAGAGTTGCTCATGCGCTTTCTTTCGTCCGGAGGAATCTCTTGGTTGGCGGCGCGGAGCTCTTCTGCGCGTTTCTCCATGTCAGCTCCGCCCTCGCGACAAGTGCTTCCGGGACTCGGCTTAGCTTGTCGAGCGCGGTAAGCGATAGCAGCTTCTTCAGCGGCTGCTCCTCCTCGAACTTCGCCCTGCTTTGCTGCTTGGCGCGTCAACAGCGACAACCAGCCGAGGCGAGCAGCTCCTCGTCGAAGGTCTCTCCTCGACCGGCGCCCTAAAGCTCGGCGCCCATGGAAGCTTGATGAAGACACCGTCGCCCGGCCTTGAATAAGCGCGGGCTGGGAGCTCTTCGAACTGGTGCTGCATCGGTGGTGGAGGGATCGTGATCGGCGTGGCGCTGGCGCTCCCTTGACCTCGAGGTCGTCGGTATGATCACAGACCCTCCCGGCCTTTGCGCCCGGCAACCTTGGCAACCTCCTGCCGGCCGGACCCCGCCAGCGCCCGGCCTCCTCCTCCATGTTGGCGGCGTCGTCATTGTTGTCATGGCGTCCTCCTCGCCGGCAACCTCCATCTCCATCGGCTCTCCGGAGATGGATCGATGATCGAAGAAAGAAAAACGATCAAGCAAATGTTGAAAAAGAAGAACGAAGAAAAGAACCCAAGAAATATTGAGGCAAGGAGATTACTGCGATGGGATCGTGGCTGCGGTCTCCACCACGGAGGATCATGGCGCTGCCCCTTGTCGGGAGAAACATCCCTTGTCGGAGGCCTCCCCTTGCGGAGGCGCTCCTTGCGGAGAATTCTCCCTTGGCGGCGTGGTTGAAGCAGAGCGAGAACCCGGGAGTGACTTGGGGCCTCTGATGAGGCTGCTCTGCTCCTACACAAATCAACAAGTCAGATATCAATAAAGAAGGAGCACCCATGCACACCAAACCGTGAAATAAACCAAATACTTATTTGGGGGGCTGTCTTTGGGGCTGCTTTCTGAGAAGGATTGCGGGTCGGCAAGGGAGTCTCAGATCGCCTCCTGTAGCCCGCAGGGGATCGTCTTCGATGACAACCACGGGGTCTTAGCTCTCTTCGGCTCTGAGCCAGCGTCTGAAAAAGGAAGAGTTCAGAATGAAGCAAGTCGGATACAAGAAAAAGCATCAAATTGAAGGATTACAAATGCAGCGACAAGATCTCACTCTTCTTCTTCTTCCTCGGGTGAGGCGGAGAAGTGAGTCCGCTCCACCTCCGGTGAGGCGAGCTGGAAGAGTAGGCTCCCTCGGGCGCTTGGCGGGTGCGGGGCCGTGGTCCCTAAAGGCCCGCTCCGATTCTTTGTGGTAGCGTGAGGCGCTCAGCGGCTTGAGCTTGCTGTGATGGGCGCGCGTCATGGCGAGGCGGCTGTTGGCCCGTCTGCGCCCACCACTTCCCGGTCTTGGGCGCCTTCTTGGTGGAGCTGCGGGTTCCTCCGCGACAAGCTATCTGAAGGTAGAGGGGAGGCGCCCCCGGCAGGCTCGTTCGGCTCAGCATCAGGCTCGGCCTGCTCCTCCGTGCCGGCAAGCTCCTCTCGGTCGGCAAGGCTTGCCGCCTCGGCTGCCTTCGCATCCTCCATAGTAAACCCGAATTCACGGGCGGCGGCTTCGCCGCCTCCTCCGGCCTGGTGGCGATCTGCTGCAGCTCGGCGTCGATGGTGTCGCGGGTGAGCCACTTCTGCTCGTCGGCGCGGATCGGCACTTCTTCAAGCTGTCGAAGAACTGCTGCGATGTCGTCGGCGGGCTCTTGCCAAGTTGGAGCGATCCATGGGAATCGCTGGCAGCATCATCGCCGCGGATGCGGTCAGCGAAAGTTGTTGCACAAAGGCGACCCCCTCGGCAACATGAACCACTCAGGGGCGATCTGGGTGGGCTTGAACAGCTCTAGCGACATCGCATCCAGCTCCAAGGCGGTGAAATTCCAGATTGAGGCCAGGCGCAGCCTCTTGAGTATCCGCGCGTTTTGGAACTCCCAAGCAGGCCTCCTCCTCTCTGCAAAGGCGCAATCGTGGCGAAGGAAATCAGCGCCAACAGCACCTACTGATGAGTCCGGCATGCACGGCGCAAGATCCGGAGTCACGGCAATCTTCAACCTCGCATCCTCTGGCGCCAAGTTGCTCCAATCGTTGCCGCGCACTATGGGATTTTGGCTGGGCGTGAAGAACTGCGGGTTCTCCTCGATGATCCAACACCAATCGGCTCTCCTCCTCCCACTTGCTGCGAAGCTCTCCTTCCGAATCGCTTCTTTCTTGCCGATCCACGGAGATCCAGCGATCCCTCCGACAGCGGCTCTCCTCTCTCAGCGGGGCATGAAGAAGTGGCGGAAGGGCTACATTTAGGTGGACTCCGACAAAGTTTTCGCAAGGTGTGCGAAAACCGCCATGGTCGGGGCGGCGTTGGGGTGAAATCAAGGCGGAGACCGTAGGTGTTCATGATGTCATAAAGAATTCAGAAAAGGCGAGGCGAGCCCGCGATGAAAAAGCGAAGAAGGATACCCGCGAAACCTTCTCGGATGCGGCGGTGGAGATCACCCTCGTGCGGAGTGCGCCGCGTCTCCGTCGACAGAAGAGGTAGTACCCTCCGCAGCTCACAATGCGTCGGCGAGGGGTGAAGGTGGCCCGCTCCTTCATGGCCCCGCGAGCCGCTGCGCCTCGGCGACTTCACGCCCTTCCCTTGTCGACTTTGAACCATGGTGGAGGTGGTGGAGGAGGCCGACAGCGTTGAGGCGTTGGTGGCGATGGGGGCGTCGCTCTCTTGAGACTTGAGGAGAAGGGGGCGGCGGTGGTTTTGATGTGACAGCAATGGCAAGGTGGGCGTCTTGCCCTGTTTCCCCTGCTTATAAGGAGGGAGAGGCGGGCGTTCGCTTTCAATTAAAGAAAGACCCCACGATCTCTCCCGGCGCCACGTTGGTGGCGTGCTGTTCGTGGGAGGCGTGGTGGGTCGGGGCGATAGTGGCGTGATCTGGGCAGCGTGCCCATACACTATTTTGGGCCTGGCCCAGAGCTGGCGCCGTGTGTGGCCCGGGCCGGGGCTCTGTCGGTGTACTAGGTAGAGGTACCCTAGTATCCCGAACTTCGTGCCGCAGGCGATTACAACACCAGCGGCAAGGCTTGCTGGTGACCGCCAAGGTCCTCAGCGGCTCCTTTGGAGCCATTCAAGAACAAAGTATTCAAGGCCCGGCAAGAGGAGCTTGCGGGAAGGCCCTCAAGGCGCGAAGGAAACAAGACCCGGCAAGAGGAGCTTGCGGGAAGGCTGATGGCGACAAGCTCGGCGCGACAAGTTCAGCGCGGCAAAGGCGCTTGCAGCGACGAACTCTCTCTTCATCTCGCTCGGCTCATCCACCAGCGATGTCGCCATGGGGCCATTCGAGCGTGCGTGTCAAGAGGCTGTGCAGCCGGTGGGGAGCAGCGATAGCGGCGGCGACAAGCTTACCATCGTGGCAAACGGTGGTGCGCCAGCGGTCCTGTTGCCTTGTTTAGGCGATAAGGGCGGGCATTTATTGATCTTGTCCCTTGCCGTCGAGTTAGGTATAATGCTTTGTACCTTTGTACAAGTCGGTGTACCAACTATTGTTTTCCATTTGTACCCTCATCTCGTTGCCACTGTCGGTGACCCTTTAGCCTATAAAAGGAGGCCCATGCTTAGCGTAGAAAGGGTTCGGTTCGGCTCATTCGACTCATTCGAGACCACACTCACTCAGTCTAGGTTTTGTAAGCTCTCATTGCTCCCTAGCAAGAACACAATACAATCAACCAAGCAGCAGTAGGAGTATTATCTCTCCGGAGAGCTCCGAAGCTGGGTAAACTGCTCGTGTGCATCGCCTCGACCTGCTCTTCGTGCAATCTCCGCCCCCCACCGAACCACAAGGGACTCGGTCCGCCCAGTCCCATAGGTGTTAAGTGGGTCACGATCCTTCCCCGACACCCTAGGTTTTGAAGATCAAAGAATCGACAAAGTCTTGAGACTCAACAAGGCCCTCTATGGTCTCAAACAGGCCCCATGGGCGTGGTATGATACATTGAAGGAATTCTTACGTGAAGAATGGCTTCACACCAGTTCACTCGACCCTACTCTCTTTACTAAATCATATGATGGTGAACTGTTTGTGTGCCAAATATATGTTGATGATATTATCTTTGGCTGTCTTGACCAGCGTTATAGTGATGAATTTGCCTATATGATGAGTGAAGAATTTCAAATGTCAATGATGGGAGAGTTGAAATTCTTCTTAGGTCTTCAAATTAAATCAACAACACAATGGCATATTCATATCTCGGAGAAATACCTCAAAGATGTCTGAAGAAATTGGCATGCAAGATTGCAAAGGTGTCAAAATTCCTATGCCCACAAATGGCCATCTATGCCTTGATGAAAATGGTATTGACTTGATCACAAGGTATACCTCTCCATGATTGGTTCTCTATTGTACTTATGTGCATCTAGGCGGATATAATGCTTAGTGTTTGCATGTGTGCCCGATTTCAAGCTACAGAAGGAATCACACCATAAGGCTGTGAAGCATATTCTTGATATCTAGCTCACACACCAACACTAGGATTATGGTACCCCAAGGGCTCTACTTATGATCTCATTGGATATTACGACTCTGACTATCTGGTGATCGTGTGGACATAAGTCAACATCTGGTACTTGTCATTTCCTCGGACGATCTTTGGTCCGTTGGTCCTCGAAGAAATAGAACTGCGTATCACTATCTACTGCGGAAGCTGAATACATTGCTCTTGGCTCTTGTTGTGCTCAATTCTGTGGATGAAGCAAACTCTCAAGGACTCTGACATCAACGTGAAGAATGTGCCTCTCTCTGTGACAATGAGAGTGCCATCAAGATTGCTCACAACCAGTTCAACACTCGAAGACAAAGCACATTCAAATTCTTCATCATTTTCTTCGTGATCATGTGTTGAAGGCGACATCTCCATCGAGCATGTGAAGGCTGAAGACAACTAGCGATATCTTCACAAAGCCCTTGGATGAGAAGAGATTTAGCAAGTTGCGGTGTGAGCTAAATATCTTAGAATCTTGAATGTTCTTTGAAAAGGACACACATCCGACATTTATGCAAAATTGATGACTTAGATGTGCAACACATGAAAGCGTTTTCTTCAATCAATGAAGAATAACACTCTAAGTGTGAAGAAATTAATGAAGAATTTGATTCTCGAGAACCCTCGACAATTATGCGGTGTCGAAATCATCATTCTTATCTGGTGGGTCACGCCACCACCAAAGTTGAAAATCTTCAATTTGAGTATTTTCCTCAGTTTTGAAATTCTTGAGTTTTCAAATTCTTCAACTTTGCAAAATCTCCTTTGTTTCGTCGTTTTTCTTCATTGGCTATATATATATATGGGTTTATGTCCTCTACAAGATTCACTTATGGCTATTTCTTCAAGTCGCTTTTACGCTAAGTGAATGTGATGGACCCTTCCCCTCTATGCTATACTCAACCCAATCTATTCACAAATTCTTCATGTGCGTTCTATTTGAAACTTCGTTCAAAATCTTCCTTTGTGTCCTAGTCGGTGAAGAAATTGCGAGCGGAACTTTAAAACTGATCTTATCCAAACTTTCGTTTTGCCGCTAAAACCGTTCCGCATTCACGATAGATTTATCTATTCACCCACGATCTAACACAATCTTCACTTCTCAGTTCGTGGGTGACACATGTCAAGCGAATGAGAAGGGTCAGGGGCACGTTCGTCCCAAATCTTCGGGCGAATAGTTTTTCACCGTGGCTATATATACCCCCTCTCCCCTTCCTCACTTCCTTTACTCCGCTCGACCGCTCTCTCTCGCTCGAGCTTCTCAAACCCTAAGCGCCGCCTTCTCCATAAATCGCGGTGAGGAAAAGCTTCCTTGCCTCGACCTGCGTCGCATGGCGTACTCAGCGCCGACCGGAAATCTTCACTCCTTGCCGCCGCCGTAGCTGTCTTCCTCCGCCAAGTTAGGGCATGGAAGATCTAACTTTGACGAACTTCCATCTGTTCTTCTTAGTTAAATCGTGTTCTTCACTTCAGGTAATTAAAAGTTACTTTTATTACTCGCTTTGATTCTCAAACCTTCACGAAAATCTTCAAAGGTGTTTATTCTTCAAATCTTCACACATATGAACACCTCAAACAAAATATGCTCTTGATTCATTTCTCTAAGCAATGATTTTCTTCAAGATTCCTCAATTGTGTGGATCCTCGATCTATACAACTCTGGAACCTAAGACAAAGATAAGCTTAGTGAAATTCTTCAAGGCTCATCTGGTCAAATTCCTCAAACTAGTTCTTTTTGAAAAACCTTACGAGAGCATATGACCTCTCCAAATTCCTCGCAACTATACTCTGTTCACGGTACTCATGTCATTGCTGAATCACTAGGTTCTCATCAACTTAACTCATTTGCAGCGTTCCTCGAAGAAAAGTTGCATACTTCTTGAGTATTCATTTGTTCAAATTCCTCACTGAAGAATATGGCGAAGGAAAGAAGCCACGAGAAAGGAGGAAAGAGGCTGAGGTCATGACTGCGTTTGAGATCCTGAGGAAATATATGCTGATTATTGCACACTTGATGAAGCGAGTTTGGCAAAGAAAACAAAAATCAGCGCAAGGTCGCATTCAAAGGTTGAAAGGAGATGGGCAAGGGAATGGAGGAATCAGATATGTTACTCCAAAGTACATGAAGAAATTAGCTCTCAATCCTCCATGCCCAAGAGCTCCATTGGCACTGGTCAAAGTGACCCCACCGACATCAAGCGTGGTGAGGACTTTCTGAAGAATGGGCCAAGCGCCAAGCCAAATTAGCAAGACAAGCCAATGAGGCTGTGAGGAAATTAATGAGGACTCTGCTCTGCTGCTGCCTTGAGGCCTCTGTCAAGCCAAGAAAATCTATGGCAAAAAGCCCTTTACAAGCCAAGTGCTTCTGCAGAGTGCCCTCACGGCCAAGTTCTCAGTTGTGCCCTCATGGCCAATTCCTCATCTGCTCAGCTCCTCCCAAATCTTCAGCTCCTACAAAGTCCTTAGCAGCTCCTCCCAAGTCCTCGGCAGTTCAGACAAAGTCCTCGGCACTGTGCATCGGCCACGTGCCAAGGACTGCGAGCATCTCCATTGCCTCTGGTGTTTGAGCAAGTTCCTCGGCTGCACCAAATTCTTCATCTGGCCCAACTCTGTTGAAGACTAAGGCCCTGGTGGGCGAGGTCCTCGGCCAAGTCCCAGAAAAACAGTGCGCCTTCCAAGTGCCACACGAAGATGATGAGGCTGATGATGATGAACTTGCGGAAATCATCGAGACCACCAAGAAAGGGCGCTAGAGCCAAAGGCACACTGTGCCCTTCTTTGTTGGATCAAGGCGATCCTAGACTACATTGATCTACGGCACAGGACCCAAACACTCCTATGCACGACTTCACGTTGACACTGGCCAAAGTCACATGCTGACTCATTTCATCCAAGAGGAGAAATGGAAATTTGATCTGACGGAGAGATCAAGAAATCGCAGTACAAAAGGAGAAACTGAAGAAAAGCGTTGTCAAGATGACAATGAAGAACTTATCAAGATGCGGTGACATCAAAGCCCTCGGCGACAAATTTAACTCCTATTATGCTGATTGGCAAGGCCAAAGTCAGATTAAATCAACTGACGAAGAAGTTCCCAATGTTGCTGCCCAACGCACCATGAAATTCCTCGGTGGAGCCTCGGCTCGGCCTGCTTGAAGAACATGCGGCACGGCTGATGAAGTTCGAGCTCTTGAAGAAAATGCTAGTTCGAGGGCTGATGATCCCATTCCAGCCATTGAAGAAATTGCGGGGCATCCACTAGTGGTGCGCTGAAGAAAGCGAACAAGTCGAGCAAGCTGCATCGATTGCGCTGAGGAAAATCAACCGATTCCTCGGCTCCTCCTGCGCCAACACCAACTCCAATTCTTCCACTGCCTCGATGTGAAGAAGACCAAGGCTGCGAGCGAGCTGCGGTGAAGAAGCGAAAGCATTAGCTTCGTCAAATTCTTGACTGCGAAGAAAATGAAGCCAATGACCAGCTCCTTTGAAAATCCTATTGATGTTGTTCCAATTTCCTCAATTCCATCAAAGGACCTTGTTCCTTTTGGTGAATATTATGAGATCCCAGCGGATCGATGAAGAAGATCATTACTGCTGCCCGTCGGAGCAGATTGATGAAGAAATTGAAGTGGAAGCAATCCCTTCAACCCCAATCATTTCCTCGCCTATGCCTCGGTTCACGGTGAAGAGGCGGTGTTGAGAAATTGAAGAAGATGTGGATATTGGAAGCTGCGCCGGTGATGAGCGATGACTTTTGGGAAAGTCAGCATCCAAATTCTCCACTCTTCACCCCAATTCAACAGATTCATCGGTCCCTGCTCCAACAGTTCAAATGGGCTCTGAAGAAACTCATCCCACTTCATCATCCATGAAGAAATTCCAGCCACTAAGCGTGATGAACTTCTTCTTCTTGATCCTCGGACTACTTTTGTAGAGGAACAAGAAATTCCTCGACTGAAGAACACGAGATTGCGATTCGAGAGGTCGTGATCAACTCAGCGACACTCCTTTGCCAAAGCCAAAGAATCCCTTCTCAACAAAGCAAAAGTTCAAGGCTGAAGATTTCTTGGCGACACGTATTCTTCACGATTACAACCCATATGATTCTGCTCGCATAAGGAAGAGGCGTTTACGGACTGCCAGTCAAGCCAATTTCTATTCCTCTGTGCTCTTCAACAAAGACAAAGTCTTGATCATGCACATATTCCTCATGTGGACATGGAGTCTCTGCCGGGCTTGAGCAGGTCCTCGGTGTTCTTCACGGCGCGGGACTTCTGAATTTCTGCACACATACGTGATTGGAATGAAGAACTCATTCTTCAATTCTATACAACGTGCATCACTTGGAGGCTGAAGATGTGAACTCATGGGTGTTAGGCTGGATGTGCGAAAATACTCACTACAAGGCACCGACAAGCTGAGGTTGCCGTGCTCTACCACTCGATCCTCCCTTGATGGTGCTCGTTGTATCTACAACGAACTGAGCTTTCAAATCACTATATGCAAGTCTTGATGAAGCCTTTGAAGCGGGGCAGGCCCCAAGAACCAAATTCCTTGTCAAGGAATTGTGTATGTGCCTCGGACTATCTATCGGATTACAGCGAAGACAATGAGTCCTATCAAAGCCACGACTCAAATGATGAAGAAGTCGTTGGCATCATGAAGAAGATGCTTTTCAATATCATTCATGGCGTTCCGTCAACTTCCATGATTTCTTCATGAGGACTCTGGCGAATATTGCTATGTCACCTTTTGAGTGAAGCCTTATGCACCATGGATTATGAGGTTCATCGGGACAAGGTCTTCACTCAATTACAAGGCTGATACTACGAACCACTGCAGCTACTTGCCCCGATTGAAGTCCTCAAGCGGACATTTACCTCGGTGATGACAAGGGCAAGGCAAGCTGCTGTGATCGATGAAAGCACTCGTCCATTGGATGGTCGGTTTATAAACTGCATCCTACTCCACCAATGATGACTACGCCACACATGACTCTGCCATAAATACCTCGGCCAAGCAAAGTCCTCAAGCCCACGGCACCGAGGTGATGGTGATCGTGAGTTACTCCTCGGTCTTCATCGGATGGTTGATCGCAATCATAAATGGGTCAAGCGTCGGTTTGGTTCAATTCTTCACAACATGACCTCTACACACAATGCGGTGAAGAAAAACCACTACTACCTCCATGAAACCTTCAAGCACTTTTGGGCTGTTCTTTCAAATGTCTGACACGGAAGGCCCGGCGACAATGGGTCTCAAGGAAGAATTTGACTGATGCGCACCTCCTCAGAAGAAATACAAGAAGGTCAAAGTTCCTTCCTTGGTGGCCAGCTCCTATTCTTCATCACGAGACAACGATGAAAATGAAGACTTGGGCGACAACTGCGGCAGGCCCCACTACAACAACCAACCCCAACAACGCTGGCGCTCCTTCATCAACTTGAAATTCTTTGGGGGCGTTAGTCCTCAGTTTTGATCCTTTTGGTCATTCGATGACAAAGGGGGGGAAATTTGAGTTAGTCTTCAAACGGGTCTACTATATGGGCATTTTTTTGTTAAGTTACAACTCTCGTTCTTCTGAAACTTTTATTGGATCGAGTTGTAATCTTAAACCCGATGGTGCTTTGATACTTTTGATGCCTTTGTGATATGATACTCTTGATCGTTATTTTGCATGCTTGTTCCTCATTAATGTTATCATACGCATGCTGAATTTCATCAAGCACCATATTTCATCATGCATTTCAAATTCTTCATATTATATGTCAAATCGTGTATGAATTACAAGATATAGGGAGATCTCCATGATTCAACTCTTCAAATGTGCATTGCCTCAAAAGCAAATTCCTCACTATGCACATCTTGGGGGAGTTCTTCTATATCTTGCAATCAAATTCCTCAATATCAGTATTTACACTTCATATGTTTATCCCGTTGAAAACTTAACCTATATTGTCATCAATCACCAAAAGGGGAGATTGTAAGTGCATCTAGTGCCCTTAGTGATTTTGGTGTATTGAAGACTTATAGGTTAAGGACTAATGTGTTTATGAGTGTACACAGGTCTATAAGTCTATGAGGAGTTTGATATTTCTGGTGAAAATCGACCCTAAAAATGAAGTTCTTGTTGAAGACTTTGATATTACGAAGACTTTACGAAGACTTTGAAAGTGAAGAAATTGGTGTGACCTTGAAGACTTGGTATTCATTTGAGGAACATGAAGCGTGAAGACTTTTGTTTTCGTTGTTTCGTTTTCTCTTTCTTGAGTCATAGGAAACACCGTCTTTGTTAAAGGGGAGAAATACTAAGAAAAATTTCCATGTGATGCTCAACTCAAATCCTACACCTACCAATCCCTTGAGTGAAGCCTTTGGAAATCTCATACAGTTCAGTCAATTTCTTGATGGCAGACGAAGTTCTTACATTATTTGAGAATTTATTCGGCGAGAGTTAAAATTCACCGGTCGGATTGCCTACGATGAGAACATGATATACGAGGAATTTGAGAGTCAAATTTCCGACCGTTGTTGTCTTCTTGGCTTGACTGTCCCAAAATATCTTATCCACCTAACGGTCATATCATTGAAGGGCATTTATGTCTTATCATGTCGGGCTGCTCCTAGGCTATAAATAGCCGCCCCTACAACCACTAGCTGGTTGGCTGCTCGAAGAAACTTGACACTTGTCATTTGAGAGCAACCCATCCTCAAGAGGACTTTGGCGAAAATCATTGAGTGAGATAAACCCAAAACCAAACCCTACAAACCCAAAGTGATTGAGCATCCTTTGAAGAAATTGATCTGCGTGGATCCGGCGCTTATTACCTTTGAAGACCGTGCTTCTTCCAGACGGTTAGGCGTCATGGTCTAGAACATCAAGAGGAATTGTGGATCGCCGAGTGACCAAGTCTGTGAAGGTTTGGAAATCGCTGAAGACTTACCACAGTGATTGGGCGAGTCTCTGTGACCTTAGTTCAAGGAGAATCTGGTGAGGACTTGGTGTCTGAGCTGCGTGCTCAGCGACTAGGTGTCGGGACTGTGTGTCCTCGAGTTTAAATACTCAGCCGCTCCAACCATATGTACAAGCTGAGACAGCAGTTGGAACTGAGTCTACAAATCATTGTCTTCACCAACCCGAACTGGTTCTATTTCCTCAACTCTTTCATTTCCTCATTCTTTGTGTTGAGTGTTCATTCATATCTGTGTTTGAAGACTTTGTTGAAGACTTTCTCTATTTCCTCGGTTCAATTTCTTCAGTCAATTTATCTTCATCTTGTGTTATCCTGTGCTTACGCTTTCTGTACTCTTTGTTTGTCTTCATTTCATCATGATGACCATGCCCGCATTCTCTTATGCTTACTTCTGAGTACTTATTCCGCTGCAAGTAGTTCTTCACTTAGGAATTTCCTCACCGGCAAATTCCTCATTGAAGAATTCATAAAAATCGCCTATTCACCCCCCCCCTCTAGTCGATATAATGCACTTTCAGAGCAGCAGCTGATTTGCCGTTTCAAGAAGTATCCCTTCTTGCCCTTGCCCTTCTTGAAACTAGTGGTTTCACCAACCATCAACAATTGATGCTCCTTCTTGATTTCTACTTTCGCGGTGTCAAACATCGCGAATATCTCAAGGATCATCTATCACGATATGTTATATTTCATCGAAGCTCTAGCAGCTTGGTGGGAATGACTTTGGAGAAACATCACTACCTCATCGGGATGATCAACTCCCACTAGATTCAAGTGTATTGTTGTACTCGGACAATCTGAGCACAAGCTCAGCGATTGAGCTTTTCTCCCTTAGTTTGCAGGCTAAGAAAATGGTCGGAGGTCTTATACCTCTTGGCGTGAGCACGAGCCTGAAATCCCAATTTCCTTTCGAAACATCTCATATGTTCATGACGTTTGAAAAGCGTCTTTGGTGCCTCAACTCTAAACCGTTTAAGCTGAACTATCACGTAGTTATCAAAACATGTATGTTAAATGTTACAACATCTGAGACCACGTTAGAGTTCAGCACACGGCGGTGCATTAAGGACATAAGCCTTCTACGCAGCAATGAGGACACTCCTCAGTTTACGGACCCAGTCCGCATAATTGCTACTATCAACTTTCAACTATATTTTCTCTAGGAACATATCTAAAACAGTAGAACTAAAGCGCGAGCTTACGACATAATTTGCAAAGACCTTTTGACTATGTTCAGGATAATTAAGTTCATCTAATGAACTCCCACTCAGATAGACATCCTCTAGTCATCTAAGTGATCACATGATCCGAGTCAACTAGGCGTGTCGATCATCCGTGAGAGCGGATTAGTCATCATCGGTGAACATCTTCATGTTGATCATTATCTACTATATGACTCATGCTCGACCTTCGGCCTCTTGTGTTGGGAGGCCATGTGCGTACATGCTAGGCTCGTCAAGTCAACCTAAGTGTTTGGCGTGTGTAAATCTGGCTTACACCGTTGTATGTGAGCGTTAGAATCTATCACCCGATCATCACGTGGTGCTTTGAAACAACGAACTTTACATAGCGGTGCAGTTAGGGAACACTTTCTTGAAATTTTAATGAGGACCATCTTATTTACTACCGTCTTACTAAGCAAATAAGATGCATAAACATGATAAACATCACATGCAATCAAAAAGTGACATGATATGGCCAATATCATTTTGCTCCTTTGATCTCCATCTTGAGGCTCCATGATCATCATCGGCCTTTGGCATGACACCATGTTCTTCATCATCATGATCTCCATCATCGTGTCTCCATGAGGTTGTCTAGCCAACTATTACTTCTACTACTATGGCTATGACTTAGCAATAAAGTAAAGTAATTACATGGTGTTGTTCAATGACCGCAGGTCATACAATAAATTAAGACAACTCCTATGGCTCCTGCGGTTGTCATACTCATCGACATGCAAGTCGTGATTCCTATTACAAGAACATGATCAATCTCATACATCACATTCTTTTGGCCATATCACATCGCATAGCATACCTGCAAAAACAAGTTAGATGTCGTCTAATTGTTGTTTGCATGTTTTCGATGGCTGCTATGGGTTTCTAGCAAAAACGTTTCTTACCTCATAAAACCACAGCGTGATATGCCATTGCAATTTACCCTTCATAAGGACCCTTTTCATCGAATCCGTTCGAGTAAAGTGGGAGGCGGCACCGCTAGCCACCTTATACAACAAGTGCATGTCGGTCGGTGGAACCTGTCTCACGTAAGTGTGCGTGTAAGGTCGGTCCGGGCGCTTCATCCCACAATACCGTCGAAACAAGATTGGACTAGTAACGATAAGCATATTGAACAAAATCAGCGCCCACAACAACATGTGTTCTTCTCGTGCATAGAATCTACATAATAGACCTAGCTCTAATACCCTTTGTTGGGAGCGTAGCAGAAATTCAAAATTTTCTCACATAACACCAATATCTATCTATGGAGAGACTAGCAACAAGGGAAAGGAGAGTGCATCTACATACCCTTGTAGATCGCTAAGCGGAAGTGTTCAAGAGATCGGGGTTGAAGGAGTCGTGCTAAGTGCGTGATCCAAATCACGGAGATCCTAGTGCGAGCAGACAGCACCTCCGCGTTCAACACCGTGCAGCCGGTGGCGTCTCACGCCTTGATCCAGCAAGGGAGAAGGAGAGATTGGGGAAGACTCCGTCCAGCAGCAACTGCAGGCGTGGTGGTGGTGGAGGCGCGGAACTCAGTAGGGCCGCCAAGCACTCTGAGAGAGAGAGGAGGGAGAGGGTAGGGCTGCCAGCAGGAGAAGAACCGTGTGTTGGGCTGCCCTTTGCCTCCACTATAACCTTAGCGTCATCCAGACCTTAAGTGTGTAGACCCTACGGGTTGGGAGACATGTAGACATGGCCGAGACAGCTCTCGGTCAATAACCAAGCGGGATCTGGATACCCATGTTGGCTCCCATGCTCCACGATGATTGAGGAGTCTGGATTAGGGGGTGTCCGGATAGCGGACTACCATCATCAGCCGAACTATCATTTGCGGACTATCATCATCGACGGACTCCAAGACTATGAAGATACAAGATTGAAGACTTCACCCGTGTCCGGATGGGACTTTCCTTGGCGTGGAAGGCAAGCTTGGCGATCTGGATATGTAGATCTCCTACCATTGTAACCGACTCTATGTAACCCTAGCCCTCTCCGGTGTCTATATAAAGCGGATGGCTTTCGTCAAATAGGACAACAATCACAACAACCCTTACAATCATACCATAGGCTAGCTTCTAGGGTTTAGCCTCCTTGATCTCGTGGTAGATCCACTCTTGTAAACATCCACAATATCAATATCAATCAAGCAGGACGTGGGTTTTACCTCCATCAAGAGGGCCGAACACAGGTAAACATCGTGTCCCTTGTCTCTGTTACCATCCGCCTAGGCGCGATTCGGGACCCCCTACCGAGATCCGCCGGTTTGACACCGACATTGGTGCTTTCATTGAGAGTTCCTACGTAGCCGTCACCGATAGGCGTGATGGCCTCTTCAATCGATAACGGCGCAATCCTGGGTGAGACCTTTCTCCCGGACAGATCTTCGTATTGGCGGACCGCCCGCTGAACAACTTCGCAGCCATCTGGAGCGATCAGCTCGCCCCTGGCCGTCGAGTCAGGTTTGGAAGCTTAAACTTCACGGCCGATATCCGCGAGGACTTGATCCTCGATGGATCTGAGCCACAACCCGGCGTGCAGCGCTGCCGCAAGGGCATGACCTAACTCTGCGCGGACAGCACCTTGGAGCCGCACCGGATCCGCTCCGACTCATAGTCCGAGCGATCGCTCGAATCGAGGGCGGATGGCTGGACACGCCTCGGGAGCTGCAATTTTATGGCGATGGGCGAACACACCTTGTCCCATAAAGCCCATGACTCCGAGGTGCGGACTCCTGCGGACTCGAACCTCCTGCGTCCCGCCGGTCGAATCCGATTAGGCGCCCGATCATGGAATTCACCACTGCGGACATCTTTCGGCTTTTCGCCCTTGGCGACATCATAAATCCATTGAAGCATCTCTTGCTATCCGGAGAGCCTGGCGAACTACGGCCGGGGCGGTTAGAACAGCGGATGACAAAAGAAATTCAGACCCACCCACCACCCGCCGTAGCCACGTCGATGATTTAACCGACATACTCGACTACGACTCGAAGACATCGGCGGTATGGGCGGCGATGCGGAGACTCCAGAACCGGTGCCTACGAGGACCTTTGGAAGACCACCTCGTCATCGACATATACATGGTGGACACCCGAAGAAGCGATAACAAGGAACAACGGGGCGGCGGCGGAGGATAATCTGGCGATAAAGAACCAAAAGCGGCATAAGCGCGCCTAAGTCCCACCTCGATCAAAGCAGCCTTCCTAACGACCCAGCGATAGAGCGAGGGCAAGCCGGCAGACGACGAACAAGGCGAGGCGGATAATCAACCCCTTCACGGGCAATCAACAGTCCGGCCACAACACGAGCATAAGAACATCGCCAAAAACTAGTCGCCCTTTGCAAGAAGTTTGAAGAAAGCGAAGCAGAGCTCAAAACAGCGGAAGACACGCTCGAGAATGAAGTGGAGCAAAGTATTCAAGACCCGAGAACAAATATGGCAATGGCCATCAAACTAAAAACTACCCAAAGCGCAAGTTGCTGCAGAATTTGTGAGGAAGCCATCGAGCCTCCACGGTCAAAAAATAAAGAGGCACGCTGGCGGATAGGCGGCAGATGGCCCAAAGCGACAACGGGGCTGCACACAAGCGAATTATAATCCCGGTAAAGCAGACGGCCCAACTAGGTCCATTTACGGGCCAAAAGAGACCCGAGTAGCACACCGACAAGTGTTGAAGACAGCGGCACACCCAAATCAGGCGCGCACACCGCTATGTTTCACCGATGAGGTGCTAGATCATGAATTTCCAGCGGGGTTTAAACCCATAAACATAGAGGCATCACGGCTGTGAGACCAGATGCGGATGAAGACTACATACTACACATACACATGGCTAGAGAGATGATCTCCGCCATAAAATACCTACCCCTCAAGCTCAAAGGGCCAGCTCGGCATTGGCTCAAAAGCCTCCCGAAAACTTGTTGGAAGTTGGGAAGAGCTTGAGGGCGCGTTTAAACAAATTTTCAAGGGACTTATGTCCGCCCTCCGGATCTTGACGATCTGAGTCATATAACCCAACAGCCGGAGGTCAGCGCTAGAATTCTGGAACATGTTCCTTACCAAAAGAACCAAATAGTCATTGTCGTGCGCGGAAGCCTTAGCAGCTTTTAAACACAACGTCCAGGGCGAATGGCTCAACAGACACCTCGGCCAAGAGAAGCCAAGAACAATGGCCGCTAACAAGCCTCATGGCGCTTTGCGTGGGAGAAGACAGCTGGCTAGCAAGATGCAGCACCAGCGACCGAGTACATCGAGATCGGAGATGGAAAGCGGAAAGTCACGGCGCATGAAAGATCAGCGCGGAATAAAGAAAAAAGCCCACGAGAGACGGCGGTCAGCGCCCGGATTCACTTCGTGGCGGACAATAAAACACGGCCTCGTAAGGACAGCAGAGCGAGCTATCAAATTTAAACAAAAGTTTAGACCGGATATGTCAAATCCACGGTACCCGGAAGGCACGCAAACCATACCAACGAAATTGTTGGGTTTTAAACAGTCCGGCAGACTTAATGCTGGACACAAAGGGCTCGTCGCCCAGCAAGGACAATGGCGAGCCCCACCAGCGAGCACGGAAGTCAAAGGACTTTCCCTCGAGAAGTCAAACAGTAAACTTGCTTCACGTGATAAACACGGAAGGCCAACCACGGCACTTTTCGCCAAGACAAGTGTCGGACGATCCACCCAGTGGACTAAGGTTGGATGTCAAAACCAATCACTTTCGACCATCTGGATTAGTCGAAGTATCCGGGCGCAGGATAGACTGCCTTGATATCGGATCCCATAATAGGCGGACTGCAATTAGCGCAGGTGTTGATGGATGGCGGCGTGACATAAACCTGCCATATCCGGACACAATCCGCAAGTGAGGATAGACCCTTTTACAATTCGGCATAGCACTTCCTTCAAAGGGTGGCGCGGGCCCTTAAGCCAGCTATCAAGCACCTTTGGATGGGAAGCTCTCGTCGCTTCAATGCAATACCACATTCGCGTCTCTTACGCTTAAAATGCCGGTCCATGTGGCATCGTTTCATCATAAAGTGCTTTGAGACCGGACCGGCTGGATGAGTCGGAATAAATAAGCTAGGGGCTACCTAGCCACACCCCTTCACAAGGGTTTGCACATACAAGCCATAATGAGCTAGCATAGGCTCAGCTTTCTTAATCTATATTTCAATTTTATGTATTTTCATACGATTTCTTTTCCAACCAAGTTCCTCTCTTTTTACGAGATGAACAGCGTGCACACTCGTCGAGGATCGGCTGCGCGGAACACGGGCGCAGGCGTGCGATAGGGACCCGTTGCAAGGACTCTTTTAGACTAAGACCCTCGTAAACCTTTCTTCTGTCTCTTGTTGCTATAATCCCTGGTTTTCGGTTATAACGAGTGGAGGCTGGCGTTTGGCATCGGCAGCGCAGGAAAGAACCTGCCGTACACAGACACAAGGGCTTAGGGCTTTGTTTTGCCGCCATTATAAAACCGAACACCTTCCGGAGTGTTCGGCGTCTCGAGTTAGGCCTTATATGCATCAGCTCGAATCATGTCTTTGGTCAAATGTTGGGTTTGCCGGCTCACGTGTTTTGCTGCCTTCGTTCCGTATCGCCGGCTAATGCGGCTCGGAGAACTCTGCGATTGTGCCCGGTTAATTTGGCGAGCACCTCGATGAAAAGCAGCGACTCTCATGATACAACGAGAGGCTGGTCAACCACTTGATCGACCTTGGGAATGTTTAGGATTCCTCGCTTTGTGAAGGGCGTTTCGGCCGAGGCACATCTGGCGCCCAATTCGGAGAACACGGTGCCCCGGGGGCTATGTCGTAGCCCCACCCTCGAACTCCATGGCTAAGTGAAAGTGATAAAGCATTATAGTCCGGTTGCCTCGTTTGCTCGCTACCACCTCCTTTCTGAGGACCGAGGCGTCGGATTAAGTGTGAAAACACACTATTTTTGCGAACACCCCGCACCTTGTGCGTGGGGGCTAAACCGGCGAGCGCCATCTTCGGGTTATACATACGTATGCATGAGCGGCGCAAAGGAGATATTCTATTACTTGAGCACAAGTATAAAGGCACTTACATCATAAAAATCGTTTTTACATCATATAAGCGTTCATTCGAGCGTAACATTTTCGAGCACTACAACTCTATTACACGAGCACCGGCGGCGCCGCCAAAATAGTGCTCGGCGGGTAGCGGTTATTATCCGAACCGGGATCATAACAGCGGTGGCATCCATCTCTGTCAATGTGTCTTCACGAGGCGGCGCCATCCGCGCACCCTCTATGCAGCCGACCGCTTCATCGCCTTGATATGCGGCACCGCCCCAAGAAATTACTGCAATAAGCCAAAGTAACTCTTGGTGGGGCCTATCCGGCTGGATATGGGTCACTATATCCGCCATAGCAAGCCGGACAACCTATTTAGCTCAGCCCACTCAGCCAGCGATCGGTCGGAGAAGTGAGCGCTCCGGACTATGGAATTGAGACCAAAATAGCTCTTAGTCTGGTGATCCTTACGGCGAAAATGCTGGCGGCATCCGCCCTTTTCGCTACTAAGTCCATATAAGGGTCCTCCGGACACCACAGTTAGCCCAGCTGAGCATATTTCGGATCTGTGAACCTTGGTAGCGCGAAAAAGCTGCCGGCTACAATCTCCCGACTGGCGCAGCTCTTCCTTCATAGCCCGCATTGCAGGCGGGCATTCTTAACCGGCGGTGGCCTTCGCAGGTCTTCTTGCCCGCTAGGTGCTCCTTCCCAAAAGCCTCATTGCGGTCGGTAGCCTCTTGTAACTTCACAGCCATTTGGCTATCTCTTCCTGCTCGGCGGTGTGCGGCCCTTCGACGCTAACTCTTCGGCCGCCTTGAGGCTGCCGCATTACTCCTTCGGCCTGCTCCTTGGCTTGAGCAAGTTGGGCGAAGACTCTCCACAGCGGCACTATCGCATTTCACGCACAT